>JAFVLL020006220.1:65323-134832 GCA_021397915.2 Tor tambroides | reverse complement strand
TGCTTCCTGGAGCAGATCTCACCTCAGTTTCACAGTAATAAATCAGAATGCTGACGTGGAACATGTTCTTTCTGTGATTAAGGAGAAAGTAAATACGAAGAGTTTGAACTTTGCCCTAGTAAAGATGATATGTTCCAAACTGTGAAGCAAAACTACACTGTAAAATCGTAAAAATTAAATATAAAATAAATATAAATGTAAATAAAAAAACAACACATTAATACATATTAAAAAATTAAATAAATTGTAACATTTTAAAAAATATATTTAATAACAATTTAAGTCATTTTAAAGGTCAGATCAGGTATAGAAATACATCTTTAAGCACAGCAGCAACACAAACATGTTCACTTCCTGACTAACAACAGGCAGGAATTGTTTCTGATGCCTGATTAAACCCATGTGACATGTGTCAGCTCTGTATTACCAGAAATGGTTGTTGTTTTATTTGCTGCTTTCATATCTCCCCAGACACTTTGACATTTGCATGCCAGCACACACACATTTCGGTCGGCAAATTTGCGTTGACTGAAATGTACCTGACTTTTGATGACGTTCTTCTCCTTTTCCATCCAGGCAGATATGAGAGCACTTAAGGCCTCCAGGGACATTCTCACGAACTGCCATTTTGCCTTCGGTCTGTTGGGTCCTTGCCTCGTTGATCTGTTCTTATCTACGCAAGTGTTTTTCTCAGATTGCCAGCATTCAGCCTACAGGATTCAAAAATACACGATACTTTCTTCCCCTCTGCAGTGTCGAAGAGATCACAGAAATGTAAATGAGTCGTAAATGAGCTTTCCATGCGAGAAAGATCAAATAAACCAACTTTAACATACTGAAATATGGTCCAAGTACCTTACAGTGATGCAAAATGACAAAAACAGAAGAATATTTGAACATATATAACCTTTAAATTGAATTAATATGTCATCATATTCACTAGTTTTACTAAGAATAAAATGGCGTCTTTCAGGGGCGCCATGAGGATTTTTAAGGGGGGTATGCAAGACAGAAATTTGGGCCCCCTTCTTCCAGATGAATTTTTTTTCTTTTAACGTTTAATAAAAAATTGAGAGAAACGGAATAAATATAATAAATTTAAATAATTTATCTGTTAATATTTATATTATTTCAAGTAACATCAAAACATTTTATTTCAAGTAGCCTAACTTTGTTGTAAAAAAAAGTTATAATTGTTTTTGACCCCTTATCTTGTATTTTAATAAATCAGCTTAAATTACACCAAAATTATATACCAGTTAAATTTTACAATTCACAATTCCATTTTCAATACCACAGCAAAAACTACTAGCCTAACAAACATAAAGTTCAAACATTAAAGACAAAGTGAACAGTCAGTATATTAAAAAGAATAAATGAACAAATTACAGGCAATAGCACAAATAAATGAACAGAACAAAGATACAAATTAAAGATGTTTTGGGTTTTTAGATTTGTAGGTGTTCAAGTAGCCTACAGAAATTAAATAATCAAATGTAAAATAACATTGCATATTCTTCACTGTATAAATGGAATAGACTATAGATTAATCATAAGTTATTCAGTCAAGAGCAGTGAGTTTGTTTCAATAGGACACGGTGTCACGGTTGGGTTGCCTGCGTTTTCCATTCAGCAAAAATAACAAATTGCCAGAGAAATGTCCTTGTTTTTACCATTTATTAAACATTCTGTGTAAACATTCTATGTTTAATATAGCCTAAGTGAGTTTGTCGTACTGTTTTGTTTTGTTGTCAATTCATTCCATTGACGCCGAATTGACACGAACTGACGAATTGAAACTAACAGACTTTTGGGGGTGGGAGGGCCAGACATCACGTGACCTGTTACATCATTTGGGTGCCTAAATTGTCAGATAATAAATTGTTTTCAAGGTAGCCAAGACGGGTTTTTTGACATACTTTTGTATTCCACACTGTCGGGAGTCACTTCAAAGATTTTACATATCAGTAGTTCTTTGGTCACTGCTGAACATGACAGAAAGTGGCAGAGGGAGTCAGGGAGAGGCAGTGGTGCTGTTTTACGGTGTATTACAGTGACAGCTTTACAAGCTAAACATAAGGGGTAGGCTACTGTATTTAAAAACTTTACTCTCTTTCTCCTCATCTTCGTCCTCCTTATAGCCTGCTCATGAATTTGCTGGCTTTCATGGCACATCAGCTTAGAAATGTAAGAGTAAACACGTAAAATTTGGGTAAACTTTTGAAATTCAGTGGCTTCCATGTTTACTTCCGACAGTGCGCTTCATGCCGTCTTGTTGTTGTTCTTTTGCGCATGTGGGTCAGTTCATGAATGTCATTCATTCACAATGAAATTTGGTCACATTTAATAAAAAATATTATGAATAGCCATACAAAAAAATTGGCAAATTGGCAAGGTTTATCTGTCCTTAAAACTGCTTGAAGACGCGCTCAAATAAAGAAATTAAAAAATGACCAAAGTGGCCTGTGCCCCCATGCCTGGCATACTCTGCATCCCCCGTAATGGCGCCCCTGAAGTCTTTAGCCAGTGACACTTCAGTTTGTGCAAAATGAAACCATTTTTCAGTAACACTTCATTTTAAGGTGTCCTTGTTACACGTTACATGTACTTACTATTATAATAACACTTAATTATGCATAATTACATGCAAGTAACCCTAATCCTAACCCTAACCATATAATAAGTACATGTAATTAATTAATAATACTTATTACTTAAATGCATAATTACACTGTGCTACCTGATCTCATGATGAAAACGTACCTCTGGGAACTTTTTCATAAGACGCAAAATATGTACCAATAAATACGAATCACTGCAGTTTCCAACAGAAATTAACAGTAGAGGCAGCAAAACAGCGAGCACTTGTAATCATTTTCGTACAAAGTTATGATTGCGGCTCCATACATTTCACTTTCCATTCGTAACAAGCTTGCTCGGTAGCTCAGCCGGCACGAAACTGGACTTAGAATGCAGAATCCTTGGGTTCAAATCCAGCGAGAAACATGACTCACGATGAAAGAGCTGAAAGATGAGAGATCGAAAAACAAGCTACGGCATGATTGTGTTTTTATGCCGCGTTCACTTTTGTTCATACTATCCGGTAGGTGTAGGTGTAGTGCAGATTGTACGTTATTTTAAAACGTCACGGAGCATTAAGGTCTCTGCACACTGAGTCCAAAATTTTCGCACATTAAAAAATACGACCTCACGTTGTGTCAATCACGTTTGTACACTGCCTCCGAAACTTTCGTCCGTCAAAAAAAAATCGGATCAGGTTCGATTTTCTGCGTTTTCGCATCCATTGCATGCATTTTGATAGGAAAGGATGGGGAATACGAAAAAAACGGAAAAACGCATGCAAAAATTTCGGACTCAGTGTGCAATGGCCTTTAGACTTATAGTGCCACTCAAAGGACATTTCAAGTCAGAACTGCGGTGACACGTACAAAACCAACCTCACATAAAACATACCATATGTACCTTCATCTGTTCCAGGGGAAAAAAACTGAACACTCTTTTAGCGCCACCCAGTGGACATTTCACATTGAATATGTCATGAAACGTACATGGCAGTATGTATTTTGTGTCTTGCCAAAAAGTTCCCAGAGGTACGTTTTCGTCGTGAGGCCAGGTTGCCACTGTAACAAGGACACCTTAAAATAAGTGTAACCCAATCCTTGTGAAACAACATAATAATACATACAAAAAAGCAATACAACTTTGCAACTATGTCAACTAACGCTAATTAATGTGCATTACTGACAAAAGTTGATATTCTGAAAAATATTTCAGTGTTGTTGTTTTGTTTTTTTTTACCCCAGTGACTAACAAAAACAAAATGTCTTTTTTGTGTGTTTTGTAGAAGAAAGAAAGTCATACAGTTTTGTGGAACAACATGAGGATGAGTAATTGAAAGGATTTAAATTTTTCGGTTAACCAACTATTTAACAAATATTTGTGCCAGTGATTTCATTGACGAGAGTAACACTGCCCACAGAATGAGCAATAGTAATAGAGAGGCTTGCGTTAACAAATACCACTAATAATATTTCTGCACAAATAGTGAATCTAGTTGACCTCAAGGTCACCACAACCACCTCCTACTCTCAGTGTTTTATATTCATTCTTCCACCTCCAACAAAAAAATCTGTGACTTTTCCTTCACACATTTAAATTCACCAATTGCATGTCTTTTCTGCCAACATACACGTAGCTCCAATCAAGAGCATCTGGAGAAAGAGCTGCGAGTGGTAAAAGCCTGTGACCTCACTTATACTCCAAATCATTGCTTATGTTTCAAATCATATTAGGAGGCTCTCATAAAGTCAAAGAACTCTTAATTGCCAACCTCCATGCGCTCTTGTCGCTAAAATGTTTGTCACATAATTATTGCACTTGAAGCTGTTTATATGAGAGTGCCTTCTCTAATTATCGCTCAGATAAATGTTATTGTTAATAATAGCGTCAGAGCTCATGTTGCTTCAGAATATCAGCTTTAGGACACAATTAACATCAGCGCAGAACACACACACGCCAATACGAAAGCATTGTCAATTACACAGTTCAATGCCTACCCAAGAGCCACCTGAGAGATGTTCACTTTCATTGGAAAAACATAGCATGGAACAAAATGCGTGGAACACACTGTACCAACCTGGTCTCATGACGAAAACGTACCTCTGGGAACTTTTTCCCAAGATGCGAAATACGTACTGCCATGTACGTTTCGTGACATATTCATTGTGAAATGTTCACTGAGTGGCGCTAAAAGAGTGTTCATTTTTTTCCCGGGAACAGATGAATGTACATATGGTATGTTTTATGTGATGTTGGTTTTGTACATGTTAGCGCAGTTCTGACTTGAAATGTCCTTTGAGTGGCGCTATAACTGTAGTGCTCCGTGATGTTTTAAAATAACGTACCATCTGCACTACACCTAAACCTACCCGATAGTATGAACAAAAGCGAATGTGACGTAAAAAAAGCAATCACAAGCATTCCATTTTTCGATCTCTTATCTTTCAGCTCTTTAATCGTGAGTCATGTTTTTCCACGGGATTCGTACCCAAGGATTCCGCATCCTAAGTTCTAAGTGTTCATTTCTGTTGGAAACTGCAGTAATATGTACTTATTGGTACGTATTTCGCATCTTGTAAAGAAATGGTCCCACAGGTACGTTTTCATCGTGAGATCAGGTAGCAACGTACATACATTATAAATGAACTAATAAGTAATGCTATAAAAGGTAACATATGAAACACATATTGGTATTTAAGCTCTGAGAGCAGATCCGTTGGAATCTCTGACACTGTCTTAAAAATGAGTTTCCAGTGACGTTTCCAACATCTCCAGTGACGCCATTTGTTTTTCTACACTGAAAGACGAAATTATGAAAAAGACAATGCAATCACAGCCATATTTGATGCTATACAGTTATGTTGTTGGGATTTTGGACCAATGAAATTACAAGTGGATGGTGCAACATAACAGAAATAGAATTAAGCAAAATGTATGGTTGTTCGCTGGAAGTCACGATAGCAGCTGAAGGATGAAAACTCATGCCATTGGTCGAGCCAGTGTTGCTATGTAGAGCTATGCTTAAATAAATAGAGCAATGTTTTGAGACCCCACAGAGCAGTAGTTTTACTCTTTTTGGGAAAATCAGCCTATACAAATTGTTCTGTGGTGCAATCAAAAACATTGTTAAGTGTCCTGATCAGCTCAGCACAGCAACACTGACTCAACCAATAGTTTTGGGGCAGGATTATGTGTTTGTCTGACCAAAGGCAGATGGGGGAGTGTTTGAGGAACGTGTTAGAAAACAATAATTATTTTTTTTTTTATTTTTTTTTTATTTTTTTTCCCGGCCTGTCAGTAACACAGATAACACATGACAGTACGTATGTGTAGCTATGCTATCATCATTCACAGCCTTTTTTTTTTTTTTTTTTTAAATAATATTTATTTATTTAATTTTTTAATTAATTAATTAATTAATTAATGTAATTTTACATACCCTTTTATCTAACCATACTATGACAGACAAGACCAGGGGACAGAGAAAACAAGAGAGAGAGAAAAAAAAAAACATTATAATGATAATAATAATAATAAATAAAATAAATAAAATAAAAAAAAAATAAAAAAAAAGGAATTAGAAAACAAAACAACAAAAAAAAAAGTTGTGGAGAAAGTCAACAGAGAAGGGGGAGAGAGAGAGAGAGAGAGAGAGGGAAAAAAAAAACAAAAAAACAGACAATTTGCTTCGATACCTGCTGACAAAAAGAGAAAACAACAGAAGACACAACATCAGAGAAACTGCAGCAACAACCAACATCTGTATGAATCACAATAAATTCTAAATGTTAAATGTTATTGAGCAGCACACATAACTAATATTACAAAATAAGTTTTGAAGCAACAGCAGATCAAGACAATGTGTGTCTGTGAGCACCTGTTTTTACACCAATGTGAATGCTTGAGTGTACACCTGTGTGTGTGAGCGCGCTTGTGTTCATAAGGTTCCTCCATGTAAATGTATAATAGTGTGTGTGGGGAACAACAGCCCCATCCCGCAAGGCATGAAGCATGCACGGAAAAGACACGGGCCCCAAACATCCGGAGGCCCCCCAGGGCACGGGACCCCCAGGAGAACCACCGCAGGGACAACTGCGGCCCCCACCCAGAAAAGGGCAGAGGAGAGCCCGAAGGCGGGACCTCCGACAGCCACAGTGTAGACGCCCCAGGGTGCCGTGGCGGCAAGCCCGCAGGCTCCGCCGGCAGCCGACCACCCCAGGGCAGACCGGCCCCTGGGCCCGGAGATCCAAGGGCCCCCCACCCCCCAACCGGGGCCCCAGCAAAGCCAGTAGGGCCAGGCCCCGCCAAGCGACCGCCGAGAGTGGGCCGGCGCACACCCGAGCATCCTGCCCCGGCGCGAGAAACCACCAACGCAACGGCGGCATCCTCCACCGGCAGGGCATGGTGGTGGGGTGGGGGTCGACTGAGATGATGAGTGAGGTGGAGTCTAAGGCCCGACCTGACACATAGACGTAGACGAACAAGCACACATATACACAAGCATACGTTCCCACCCTCATGCACGCAAACGAATATTCACACCCTCGCCCCACATGTAGACACACAAAAATGGACACGGTACCCACACTCACACTCCCCATATGCACACTATACTCCTAGATCCAGGCACCACCACCCCCAGAGGGGTAATCAGCGCCCGATCCCGGAGCTGAACCCCCTTCGCTCTGGCGTGGGGACAGGAAGACCACCCCGGTCCCCGCAGCAGCAGAGAAGACCACCAGCCCAGACCCCGACCGGGCGGCCAGCTCATCCTCATAGTCCCCAGCCCCGGACAGAGAACAGAGAACAGGAGTGTGAGAAAAAAAAAAAAAAACAATAATTATTTCTACAATTCTGTTTGGGGGTCCTAGTGACACAGAAATGACAAATTTCAGCTTTAATGCTAGAATGTGGAGCTATAATACTCTGTCAAGAGTGTACTTGATTTGTGAAGTGGTTGTTACATGTTTTAACTAGGGCTGTGAATTGATGCCAAAATGTTATTTTGTTATTTTATTTTATGTATTTTTTTAATATTTAATCACAATGATAATTGAATCACAGATATATTTACATATTACATTTCCAAAATGATGTAGAATCAACATAAATGAAGTCTTTTTTGAGGCAGGACACCAGCTCTTTGCTGTACTTTACCAGATAATTAATCACAATACATTAAGACAATTGTGTTACAAGTTTTGTGTTATGTTTAACTATGCAAATCAGGCATTATCCAAAGAAATATGCACTAATTTGTATACATTTCCAGAACAGAAATTGCCAAAGATAGGTTCAAAATTCTTGTTTTCTTTTCATTGACATATTAGAGTTAAATGTTTTATGAAGAGGATTCTGGATATGTTTTACCTCTCATAAATCAGAAAAAAAAAAAAAAATTGTCAACAGCCAGAGGGGGAAATCACCATGTTTTAAGAATAAAATGTTATATAAATCAGGCAAATTATATATGAACAAATACCTGAAAAATATAGATAGGAAAAAAACTGGAGTAGAGATTTATGGTTTAGCACATGAGGGGGAAAATTATTTTGAGAAAATAGCCTTTAAAGACAAGTATTGTAATAGAAACCTACAGATGCAAATACATAAAGTGTAATAAAATAAACATTTACATGTCTAAATTCTATGGAAACAAATAGCCCAAAATATAAAAACTGACGAGTGACCATGACTTTAATATCTTGCTTCAAATATTAGCATGAGCAAGCATATAATGCTAGCCACAAAAAGTAGGAAAAAACATTAGCATAGCCCCAGCAAGTGAAAAAAACCCTGCATTAATTACATTTATTCTGCAGTAATTGCAGATGATTTTTTTTTTCTTCATTTCAGCTTCATAATGGACATATAAGGTTTGGCATTTCTCTTATATACCCACACTAAATACTTTATAAAGGGGCGCCAACAAATTCTGATGTATCGCTGTAAAGCTTTCTACCTAAACACTAGTTTTGAGCACAATTAAAGCAACATTACGGTAATCTATCAAACCTCTGCCTCTCCAATACTCTCCTCGTGAGTGGGTGGTTGTCTCACACTCCTATCTGTCTGTCCTTTCCCTTGGGGACACTTTAACTTTTGTCACTGGAGTCACTTCATCATTCCATAGCCTTGCTTGTTGTGTGGCAGCTTCCTTCAAGACTGCAGGGGAGCAATCTATACAGACGAGCAACTGACGAGCCCTTTGTGCTTCATTAGACTTCACAATGTTTTTTTCATCTTTCATTTACTTCTTTCACTCTCCAGAAACGCTGAGGTTAAATGCAAAGCAGCTGAAAACCAAACACTGAAATACTGTGCACTCAATAACACAGAGGTCTTGCCTCCATTGTGAGTGCGGTTTGTTTGGGAAGAGCATAATGCGCATTATGCTTTGCGTAATTGGATTGACTTTGCTTTTGCAGTGAGAATGAAAGGACAAGAGTCAATATGGGTGCTAGTCACAATAGCCATGACTCACTAAAATGAATAAGCTACTCAACATGTCTTTATAGCAAAGCTACAAATGCTGGCAACATTGTGCAAACAAGATGAGTGAGCTCTGTGGGTTCAGGAAAAAAAAGATAAACAACTTAAACTGGCTTTACTTATATATATATATATATATATGTCTGTGATTCGTTCTTTCTTGCATTTTGGGATGAATTGCAATATCTTTGTCAGATATAACCATTATAGACGTCAAACAACTTGGATTGAGTTTATCACTTGACGCAATTAGTAGTGAACATTTACATGCTGTTCCAGCTTTTACTATGACAGCTCTCGTCTCTTGTACACCATTAAACTTGTGTCTAGAAAAGGTCACTTTTCACGGACAGGAAATGTGCAAAAGGCTGTTAAATGTGTTGATCCAGACAATTGATCTTACCGTGCCACCTGGAAAGAAGGTACGTTGTTTGTCCGATAACTGTGAGACCAGCCATTGGGCATTTAAAAGAGAACTTCAGAACCGTTCAGGTGGAAAATTACATGTTGAACGAACAAACATTAATGTGAAAGGCTATCAGTCATCGTTTCAGTGCAATAAAGTTTTGTTTCTTCTCTTATTTAGCAATCAATATTAATCAGCTCCTGTTTTGTAGATTGTGTCTGCTAGATACATATTTTTGAAAATGGTTACAGTTTAACGTGTCTTATTTTGTTCTTTGGTGCATAGCATAGCAGAGAGTTCGAGAGAGAGAAAGGAGGGAAAAGGTGCCCTGGAGCTAGTCAGTTGGGTCTAAGAAGGTGTTACCGTGTGAATTATGCTCAGTCTAGCTTGCTAAATTGTATCCCTTCTGCCATGAAAAACTGTTCAGAAACACTCAGCTAGAACTCATTTATTGTAGCTGAGAATGGGATTATAGTACTACAAATATTAGAGCCCCAAGCCAAAAGGTGCAAAATGTATAATTTCCTTCAGAAGTAATAAATTTGGATTACAATTCTGCCATTGGATTCAACATAACCAAAATCTCAGTATCGCTCATGGGAAATCCAAGGTGTTTGCAAATGTTCCCTGTAATGAAAATTAGAAGTCATATATCCAAAAAGCAAAGAGTTGTCCCTGTCTCTGGCCTCAGCTCACTTGGGTTATTTCACTTAATTTTTTTCCTTCAGACTTTTATTCTTCAGCTGCTCTCAGTTTGTCTTTCACAGGCTTTTGCCACTGCTCTGAAAAACAATAACTGTGACTTTGTTGTGCATTATAAGGAAGAACACTAACTCTGACTCAGAATCTATCTATCTATCTATCTATCTATCTATCTATCTATCTATCTGTCTGTCTATCTATCTATCTATCTATCTATCTATCTATCTTTTTACTCAGTGACTCAATATAACAGCTGTATTAAAAAATGGAAGGGGAATCATCTCCTAAACACAGCAACATACCGTATATCATCCAGATGCCCAAAAGCTTCTGTTCCCATTCAGATTTGATGAAAAGAAGGACAAAAGAAGAACAAAAGTTGAACAGAAAGCTAAGGGAATAGATTGTAAGATAGATGACTTAGTCATCCACAAAGAATGGGATTATACAGAGGGCAAAATGTCAGAGGAAGTTGGAATTTGCCTTTAGGTTCTGTGTTTAATGTGGATTAGAAATCCTCTGAGATTTTTTCATTCCACAATATGAATGCTAATGAAGAAAAAAGGCTATGTGCAACACAAGGCAGGACAAAATATAAGCCTTTATTCACTCTCAAATACAATTATTTAACAACACAAGTATACACAGATGATATTAAATATTGCGACATGAATCTCAAAAATCAGTAAATGTAAAACCTGTTCTCACATGTCACATGACATTGTGAGAACCAATGAGGGTTTGTGTTGCCACCTTTAATGTGTTCTCTGTATGCATGTATTTTGATTTGATTTTAAATGATTTGTTTATAAAGTTAATAAATGCTTAATTTTTTATTTGTTCATTCTGAAGAATATAGCCGGTGAGTCATATTGATTATTTTTCCACTGCGATGAATGTATCCTTTTAGTTTTTGAAAGATTTGGACCCACAGATCATAACATGGATAAAGACAACTGAAACGTTTATTCAAAATATCTTCTTTTGTGTTCTGCAGAAGAAAAAAAAAGCCATATGATTTTGGAACAACATGACGGTGAGTGATGATGAAAGATTTCTATTTACTTGAATAAAACTAGATTCATAAACAAGTTGTAAGTGTTCGATTTTCCACAAGCAGGTCACGGATACAAGTTCAGGGGGCTGCAAAAGAGACCCAATGCTCTCACGATGAGATCGATACAGTGTTTCTGTACTATTAGCATCATCTCTGGACTGATAATATAGCTGCAACTCTGCTTCTTGTCGCTTCTATTGTCTTCATTTACTTAACATGGTTAGACTCATTGTTTTCCATTCCCAGAAACATTACAGAAGCCACAACAGTAATGCATTCTATTCACAGTAATTCTATTCTATTCATGTGTTGTAATGTGTCTAATGAGTGTTTGTGTGTCTCATAGAAGCAATTGCTTGCAACTGATTTTATTAGTATATGAGGTAATATACGGGGTGCCAAGTGTAACCAGACTGATTTTGTGTAGTGAATGAATTACATGACACAGAATGCAGTATTTGATTACCAAAGTTACACTTTTATACACAGAAAGACAAACGTCAATTGCATTTCATCAAGTGAAAAATAACGTCAGTACTTGCGTTTGTCTTTTTGAGTTTTGTGTCACAAAATGTGTTTTGTCTAAATTAGTAGTGTCAAAATTAGCGCGTTAACGCATGCGATTAATTTTTTCTGATTAATGCGTTAAAAATATTTAACGCAATTAACGCAGGGGCGGGGCTAGGGTTACCCCATCTATTGCTGCCTCTGTCTCTTTTTTCTTGAAAAGGATTGCGTTTATTTAGATGCAGAACGTGTCCAGACCACATCAAACGAGAGACACATCCGCCTCTGCGCCAGGCGCGAGCTCAAAACGAGCTGGAAAAGATACTGTGCTCGTAGCGCGCGCTCTTCAAATACACGCACAAAGGTGCCGGCGCGCGCTGTAGCCTGTATCATTTCATATCAAACAGCGAAAGAAACTACGTGCATGTATGCAATATGTTATATATGCGTCACATTTAAGAACATGTCGCTGAAATGGTTTTAAAAACTGTCCTGAGGCACCCCAGCACTGTCTTCCTCATCTAAAACACCCGATTCAACTCGTTCGCTCGTTAGTAGAGACTTTAAGACCTGAAGTGGGTCAGAAAAGGTAAAGAGAGTTGTGAGAAACTATGTCATGCCTGTAAGCAGCAGCTTTGAAGCTGAGAAGGCAAATAAGTTAATAACCAGCTGCTGTGATGTGTATTAATCCAAGAACCAAAGAAAAAGAGAAATCGACAACTTTTATATTTTGTTCATCTATATTTAATTAAAAACTTTAATGTTAGGTGGAATTAATCGCGATTAATTTTAGAAAAATGTGCGATTAATTAGTTAATTTTTTTTAATCGATTGACAGCACTAGTCTAAATGTTTTTGTGATTCTTTTAAGTTTAACTCAATAAATTTAGTTTCAGATTCAGAATGTCTCATGACTCAGAAATGCTACATTAATTCTCTTGATTAAATATGTATTTCCCTAAGAGTGAGAATTGGTCCCTAAACTAGAGTGTCACCAGTCAGTCAAGTCCTCACTATCATTATTAGAACTGCTCTCTTCTAGTGTCCTTCCATGTCTATGAAGATCTAGTCTTCCCGATAGCCCTCATACTTTGCCTTTTGACATCAACCCAGAGGCCTCTGAGGGATCCCTGTGGCAAGAGGGCAGGTGGTGACAACGAGGCTGCTGTTTCTCTGACTCACACACTCAAAAGTAATTGCCACACTCCAAATGATGGACTCTGCCACTGGATTATTTAATGAATCGTGTAGCCCTGTTTTCGTAGAGATTATTTTGGAGTGTTGAACGCTGGTTGCTCTGTAGGGCTGAAGCTCATTGCTATTCATTATGCAGTCATTGTTCTGTTGAGATGCTGAGAGAAGATGCTTTAGGGGCCTGCAGCTTTAACCAGGTTAACCCTAGAAATCAGAAGATATCTCATTTATGCTATGTGTGTAAATTTGTTTAGTGTGTGAATAATTTTCTAAACTAATTTAGTATCTAGTTTAGAGATTTAGAACCAGGTTGGATCAACATAGTGTAATACAGGTTTAATAATAGTACTTTAGAAAGAACCCATAATTGTCAATCATCCTGTGCATTTGGTGTCAGGTTATGGAGAAGATCCTAACTACACATAATGGTCTATGTTTATGTAAGTTCTAAACTGGTAATCTAAACTGACTAGCAATCATTTCAGGAATGCCATAGATGGGAGAAAATGCAATAGCCTTTAAAGTTGATCATTTTAAGTGCCCTCTAAAAATGGAAAGACTACAATAAAACTAACAATTGACTGTAAGAACAAGATTACATTAACATAGTGTAATATACATGTAATAACAGTGTAATACATGGATAATAAAAGTAGGAAATACTTTAACAAGTACCCATAATTATTCAGTAATGTAACTATAGGTTCAGTCATCCTGTGCACTGGGTGTCAGGTTATGGAGATGATCATAACTACAATTAATGGTCTATGTTTGTGTAAGTTCCAAACTAGCAATCTAAACTAAACGGTAATCATTTCTTTAGATGTGAGACTATACAATAGCCTTTAAAGCTGATCATCTTAGGCGCCTACTTAAATGGAAAGACCGTGTTCTAAAACTTCAGTGAAAGTACATAACGATCAACTGTAAAATATTAAACCACAGGTATTCTAAGAGTCTATTCCTTCACAAAGCCTATGTGTACTATTTGGAAAGTGAAATGAAGAAAGGTGAATGATTTAAATCCAACATTTTTCTTCATCATCCATACTCACAAATTGAAACATTAACTGTGAATGTCGGAAGTTGTTCTGAGTTCGTCACAGTTTGTCAAGACATCTAAGATGCAATCTATAAAACATACCAACCATCTGTCTGTGACCCTCTCTCAGAGAATTGTAAGATATATTTTAGCATTCCAGTTTCCTTGGTATCGGTACTAAAATCAACATTCAGAATCGACTTTGAATTCACCCCTCAGTCCAAAGAGAATAACCTTTCACCCAGTGAGATATCGTTGTTATAATGTTCCAAAATGGTCTAATAATCCCTCAAGAGAAAACCATTATAACTGTTTATTATAAATCATTGTTCATTTGCAGTGTTGAGTCTAGACTCTCAAACACAAGTGGATGTTTATACACACATCATTTTGAAGAGTAGGTGGTCAAGTGTGCAAAATTTCAGAAAAAGACAAACCCACAATGAAAACACACAGAACTGTACTTTAAAATGAGACACGCAGCCTCATTGAGACTTGGAATGTATCATCCTTTCCATTTATGACACACAATTACATGCATCATTCACTGACAATAGTTTCTTTGTGATATTTCAAATATTTTATTGAAATTATTATAGAGACAAGATCTTTATTTCCAATAAAATGGTAACCCTTTATTTTAAGGTCCAGTTCTTGCTATTAACAAACCATTTTGCCTCAATAAACTCCTAATTTGCTGCTTATTAATAGTTAATAAGATAGTTGTTAGGTTTAGGTATTGGGTTGGATTAGGGATGTAGAATATAGTCATGCAGAATATGTACTTTATAAGTAGTAATAAAGAGCCAATATATTAATAATAGGCATGCTAATAAGCAATTAGACAATAATGAGAATTGGTCCCTATACTTAAGTGTTACCAATAAAACTAAAAGCTAATATATTTAAATACTCAAAGCAAAACTCACACTTACAGTGTAACCAGAATTTCAATCACGATTCACTCTGACCATTTATGGTCACACATTAATTTGGGGACCAATTCTTACTATTAACTAACTTGTAACTATGACTTTTTCTGCAATAAACTCCTAATTTGCTGCTTATTAATAGTTAGTTGTACTAAAAACAGCCAATATGCTAAAATCCATGATAATTTAGCAAATAGTTAATAAACTAATTTTACTTATGCATTTTACTTGTGCATAAATATATTTTGGATAGTGTATATATAGCAGTGTCCAAATTATTATGGGGATTGAGAGTTTGATTTTTTTTATTACAGCAGAAAGTTCACACACCTGTGTAACTACATAAAAAAATGAAATATAAAGTCTGTTCAGACACTTAAAAAAATGGTGTAGGATTTTGAAACAGTTTTCACTTTGATAGCAAATTTCACAAATAATTACACAAAAACAGCAAGTAACACATTGAATTAAACATGAAATATTAAAATGGTATTTTCTTGTAAAATGTGATCCAGTGATCTGTTTTATTTAGAACTTTTAAAAATATCTGGACCGTAATAGCCAAGTCAGTTTCTTCTTTTTTATTACTCTACGAGTTGAAAGTGCTGTGAAGCATTTGTCAGGCAAAGGTAAATCCTAAGCTTACAGGAGACATACGCTTGAGGCCGAACGTGTGAACTGGGCTATAGCTACTGCATTTACCTGCATCTTGATGATGGAGTCAGTACTCTTGAAGACAGACTGAGTGGCTGCCTGAAGTCTTATAGAGAATTGTGAGTTCTTTTCTCATAGCAGGGTGTTTAGTGGGTGTTCAGAATTCAGTGAGCAAAGGATCGGCAGGGTCGGACAAATTTATCCATCTTGGTCCCAGCTGAGTGCTTTTTCTTTCTCTTTTTTTTCTTTATTCTCTTTATTGTTATGTTCACTTTCTGTTCTGTTAGGATCTTACATATGCTGCAGATGTAATATAGCAACAAGAAAGCATTTAGCTGACATTTTTTACTTATACACTCTTGAAAAATCTTTGCAATGTTATGTAAAGGGTTGTTTAATTTCACTCAAAAATCAAAACTATGCCAAAATTTAATAATTTAGTTACAAACTCTTACGACTTTCTTTCTCATCAAATACAAAAAGTGAGGTTTAGCAGAATGTCTGACGATATCTTTATCTTCCATACAATGAAAGTGGATAGTGAGTGTAATTATGAGACACACACACTCATGTTTGTTTTTGTGGTTTACGGGGACTCTCCATAGGCGTAATGGTTTTTATTCCGTACAAACTGTATGGGCTATTGCCCTACACCAACCCTACACCTAAACCTACCCCTTACAGGAAACTTTGTGCATTTTTAGATTTTCAAAAAAACACCATTTAGTATGTTTTTTAAGCCTTTTGAATTACGGGGACATAGGCAGTGTCCTCATAAACCACCTTCAAATTGTAATACCTCTGTCATACCCATGTCATTAAACAAATTTTGTCCCCGTAAACCACAAAAACCAGTACACACACACACACACACAGTCAAATAAAAAATCTTAAATGAACAGCATTTAAAGAATTCTTCTTTTATTTTCTTTCATTATTAAGGTATTTGTCTTTCCATTCTGTCCTGCTGTGACTATTTCTTAGGCTATTAAAATAAAATGATGCAATTTCCGCAAGGATATTTCAATGAAACATTATTATGCATAATTAGAAGACTTACTGTAAATCTCAACACTCATATTTTGACGAAACAGTGCAATGGGGATATATACACTGAACAAAATTATAAACGCAACACTTTTGTTTTTGCCCCCATTTTTCATGAGATGAACTCAAAGATCTAAGACTTTTTCTATGTACACAAAAGGCCTGTTTCTCTCAAATATTGTTCACAAATCTGTCTAAATCTGTGTTAGTGAGCACTTCTCCTTTGCTGAGATAATCCATCCACCTCACAGGTGTGGCATATCAAGATGCTGATTAGACAGCATGATTATTGCACAGGTGTGCCTTAGGCTGGCCACAATAAAAGGCCACTCTAAAACAAGGCTTATTCTTTGCATTAGCAAAGTATTACATCATTCTCTTAAAATACATCATTTTGGGGAGGAAGAAGGAGTAGAATAGGGATGATTATATAAAAAATTCCTTTGTGATTTAATAAAAATATACTTTAATATACAAAATTATACTATATCAATACTATATCAAATGATTATGAATTAAGATCTATTGTTTTTAACTACTATTATATAAATGTTATAAATATTATTTGTAAGGATTTTTTGTTTACTTTGCATGGTTTTTATACTGTAATGGGTCATTGGTTGTATGTCTTATGTAAAATCTGGGTACTAAAAAAAAAAAAAAATGAGAACCATTAGTACAGAGTGTCAAACATTGCAGTGCACATTATCCATAAAATCAACATGTGCATCCTATGGTCCATGGCCAAAGAGGGATGGACCCTTATTGGTAGGGGGAGGAAGCTCAGTTGTTGTGGAGGTTTGTGCATACATGTAACTAGGATGGTCTGACCTCTGGAGATCCTCCGCTCCCCTTGAGTGACAATGTCACAATCTGTATCCTGTGAGAATACCCTGCTGCTATCGGTTCTGCGTCAAGCTTGCGCAAATACACGACCTCATTCATATACACAGACAGTGGAATTGCGCCTGTCGCTACGTGGGTCAAACAGAGCCAGCCCACTCAGAGCGCTATTTAAGGGCCTCTCTTCCACAGTGCAGCGAAGTTTCAGACACACACTTGTTCTGCAGTCAGCGTGTGTTCTCCATCTCTCTCCTCCTCCTCTCTGCCAGAGTTTAACCTAAAGGTATGATCTCAATTTTTCCTTTATTTGAATGTGGAGTGTTGCATGCTTACACCGACTGTTATGTTTTCTGTGTAAAATCACCTTTTTTAACAGACTACAGTTGTGTAAAATACTGTTTAATATTTAAAATGTGCGGTTATGTTATATGTCCCACAGTTTTGAATTTTAGTTTGTAGATTTGAAATAAAACAAAGAAGATATGAAGTGAGTGAATGAGATGCGCTAGTCATGCAGTTTCGACAGAAATTTTGACTGAATCCATTTCAGTTCCTACTGTTGCTTCTTGGCTTGAATCCAGGAGTTATTTAGGATTATTAATTTTTTAATATCTCTCCACCAAAAAAGAAAAAAAAAATCAGTGTTTGGAAGAAAGAAACTGTTGTTAAGTCAAAATTTGCAACTGAGAAATGAATAAGACGGACCTCTTTGGCAAATGGGGTTTATCTGAAACTGTTGAACTAAACAGAAAAACCCAGAGTTGAGATCTACCCATATTACACATTGCAGCCTAATTAGTTTGTATATCTGGTGTTTAATTTCAAACACTTTTTGTCTGTAACTGTGCTGGGTTTAGTATCTTGAATGGAGGCAGGAAAGACTTCTTATAGCAATCTGTTCATGGTGGATCTTTTAATGGAATTTAGTATTCTGATGTAAAATCAGGTAAAAATCAGTTCACTAGTCTTAACATATGAATTTAAGAACCTTTTTTTGTTTTTACTCATTAAGGTACATTTTGCAAAAGCTAATATGAATATGATTTTAATGAAGCAATATTAAAGCTCTAATATGTATGTGTGTGTATGTTTCAGCCATGAACGCTGGAATCTCTGTGTGTGTGCTGCTGGCTGCCCTCTCCACCAGCAGTTGCCTTTCTCTCCCCACACACTCAGAAGATGGGGCTCAGTCTGATCTTGGGACCGTAGTGGAACACATACGCCACACCCGTGCAGCGCCTTCTAGTGGACAGCTCAGCCTGCTGTCCAAAGCAGAGGATGATGAAGAACCCCGCAGCAGCTTGACTGAACTACTGGCCAGAATCATCTCCACCAAAGGTGGAGTTCTCCTTTCAAATGACTTTATTTTATGTTTACTGAATTTTTGTAAATTGTCCCTTTGGATATATTACGTTATACCCTATAAACTATGATCATGCCATTTCAATAGCACTCATTCGCATTAACTTTGGTCAGAGTCACATTTTTTTCTTTTTGAGATTTCTATTGAACCGCCACGACAACAGGAATTATATAATAATAATAGATTTATATATAAATAAATAAAGATATTAGGAATTTTCAAAGGTTTCTGTGCTTAAATAAATAAATACGTTGGTCTTTGTCCATCCATGCAGGTACACATCGCAGAAATCCCTCTCCGAACAGCAGGACCATGGGCAACACTCACAGAATAAAGGACAGAGATTACTTGGGATGGATGGATTTTGGCCGACGGAGCGCGGAGGAGTATGAATACTCCTCATAAGACCTCTTCAACAAATCACATGAATCAACCTGATTAGCCGATCATTTGTACAGAGTCACTCATTTTAATGTCATTCAAATCACAGTCTGAGAGCTCGGTCTGATGTAAATTTGTTTGTACAATGGAGATAATGCAATATATAAATATATGTGTCCGTCTATATATTTATTTTGCAGAAAAAAAACGAGTGAGAATGTAGTCTCAACTGCTTTTATTCTCATAACTCATGTATATATGATTTTGTCCTCATTTAGACATATCACAGGTGTCTACGAATAAATCATTGCCTTAACTCACTCATCCAAAGTCTCATGGTTATCGTAACTCACTGTGTACTTAAATGCAGAAGAAGAAAAAAATTGTGTGGCATAGAAATATCCAAGTTTGACCAGTATAATGTGCACTTTTGGACTGTACAATACAGAAAAAAAAAACAAGAAAAAAACTGCTATATTAAGAAAAAATAAATCAACAGGCCATTTGTCCATTTTAGCGTTTCTTAGCATGTAGCTTTGATTTGCTATCTTAGCTGAATCCACCACAGCTCAGTGAAGCCATTTGTGTTGTGTTGAGGGAGCAAGCTAACAGATTACAGTTAATGATCTTATTATGAAAGCTTTCTCTTATTTGCCCCCCGAAGCTGAACGGCTAGCATTACAGCACTAGCGCCACGAGTAGCCTTCAAATCCAATTCTCTCCCCATTGCCTGAGGGACAGATTAGAGTTTAGGCAATAATACCCGATTCTGCTGTACTAGGGTGAAAGACAGAGAGAAACACATCCAGACGGTTAGACAGGGAGACAACGCTCCATGGTTTATTGCGCAAAACACTTGAGTTAGCACATAATGGATGAATCGTAGGCTGATAATTGCGAGCGAATGAAGGGCTACATCAAACAAAAAGAGCCATTATGCCACAGGTGTGCCTTAGTGAAAGAGATTTCATTCTGTTAGACAATATAAAGTGAACCAATAAATGCACACACACAGTGCCAAACATGAAAAGGTTTGCAACCAGGGCAATTAAATGTGTTCTGGCAATGTAGACACATTGTCTGAGCCAACTAGCCAATTCCCTTATTCCCCCCTCCTTCTTCACACATAGACAAATGCATCTTTGAAGTGTTTTTCACTTACTGATACTAAAGAGTTTGATTTTGCTTTTTTGAACCCAGGTAAGACAACTTTAAAATTTTATTGGTCAGTAAAACAACTCCTATAATGCAGAATGGCTGTTTAGCAACTAGACTGGGACTAAAATGACACTTACTACTGTGTCTACTATGTCTAGTCCATTGTACCCAAATTTCCTGGATTATATAACAACACATTAGTCATAATTAAGGAAAGAACTGACATAATTAACTTACAATTCACTTACTCATTTACTTAATTTAATGAATTATGATGACTGGCATAATGGATTACAATGACTGTATGCAACCAACTGACATATTATTTGGCAGAAATGGGTTATGCACTGAGGTTTAATAATTCGGGTTTAGGAGTTTGTTCAAATCCCTGATCTAAAGTATAAGCAATAGTAATGTTGAATAGTTTGTGTCAGCAAACACTGCTAAACAATAATTATAATATTTTAGATGTTGTCAATAAGTTTCAAGCTAGAATCCTCCACAACACTGAATGCTAGAATTAGACAGTCTAGTGCAGCGGTACCCAATCCTGTTTCCAGCCTTGCTCCAACACACCTGTCTGTAATTATTAAATGTTCCTGAATATCTTAATTAGCTGGTTTAGGTGTGCTTGATTAGGTTGGAGCTGAACTTGAAGGAAGGCAGATCTCCAGGGACAGGATTGGGCATCCCTGGTCTAGTAGGACTTAACTACATATGACAACCCTCTGTGGTCTCCCAGTGGTTTACATCAGTGGAGTTTTGTCCTGAACTTTGTTCTTTAAAGTCGGTTACTGATGAAAAAGAGACAATCTCATTAAGAGGCAGTTATTAAACATTCTTCTGAATATCTGGGGAAAACATGTGTCTATGGTTGTTCCAATCTCTTCTGGAGCTTCTTCTGAATACTGAATACTCTGATATTAAAAAAGATAAAATAATTAAGGAGACAACTGGTGGCAAAAATCTTCTGTGTAACAAGTTGTCGATGTATCCACATATTCAAGATTTCGAGAAAAGTAATTGTGGTTGCAGTCCTGGCTGGAAACCAGACTCTGAGCTTTGTCCTGAACTCAGCCTTCTCTTCTTCAGTAGGTTTAGAGATGGCTACTGATGAAATAATCAAAAAAATAAATCTTAATTGAAAGACAAATGGTGACAGTATTCTACTGACTAACTTCTTGTAGATGAAACAATGTGTTCAAGATGAGTGTGGTTGATGCCCTGATTGAAGTTCTTACCTTCAGTGTCAGGAAACCAGATCTGGAGCTTCCTCCTGAGCTCAGCCTTCTCTTCTTCAGAGGGTTCATAGTCAACTACTTGTGAATTATGAGACAATTTGTAGCACTAACATGTGGAAGAAAAAAAAACATAATCAAGATTAAGAGTAAACCTCATATTCAAGATTTAAAAACAAAGCAAAACAACAACAACAACAACAAAAACAGTGTCTATTTGTTGTCCTGGCTGAAATTCCATCAGCGTCAAGAAACCATATCTGGAGCTTTGTCTTGAACTTCGCCTTCTCTTTCTCAGTCAGTTTAGAGTTGGATACTGGTGAAATAATAAATAAGACAAAGTCTTTTAAACAATTACCAAACATCTTTCTAAATATCAACCATTACTCTGAATGTCTGGAGGAAAAGCACATCCCTCTCAATGTCTATGGTGGTTGTAGTCATGGCTGAAGGTCTTACCTTGGAGGTCAGGAAACCAGACTTGGAGCTTTCTCTTGAAGATAGCCACCTTCTTTTCAGTGGGTTTAGGGTCAGATACTGGTTGTATAAAAAGAGACAAAAACATTAAGAGAAAATTAGTGGCAATAATCTATTGTCTAACATGTTGTGGATGTAACCCCATGCTGAAGATTAAGACAAACCAGTCTCTATTGTTGGTTGCTGCCCTGGCTTAAGTTCTTACCATCAGTGTAATGTAACCAGGTCTGGAGCTTTGTCCTGAACTCAGCCATCTCTTCTTCAGTGAGCCTAGAATCAGTTACTGATGGAAAAAAAAAGACAAACTAAGAGTTTCTCTCACTAAGAGACAAGTATTGAACATTATTCTAAATATCTGGGGTAAACACATGTTCTTCTAAATGTCTATAGTAGTTCCAATCTTGGCTAAAGTTCTTACCTCGGAGCCCAGGAAACCAGGTCTGTAACTTTCTCCTGAAATCAGCCTTCTCTTCATCAGTGTGTTTACACTTGGCAACAGGTGAAAAAAGACGTCCTCCTTAACTGACAGTTGGTGACAATAATCTACTGTCTAACTTCTTGTGGATGAAACAACATGTTCAAGAGTGTTGTTGCTACCCTGATTGAAGTTTTTACCCTCAGTGTCAGGAAACCAGGTCTGGAGCTTTGTCTTGAACTCTGCCTTGTCTTCTTCAGTCAGTTTGAGTACTGGTGGAATAATAATAGTAAAATAGTATATAGTTGTCTGTGCAATAATCTTACCCCTTAAAACATCTACTCATTAGTTCATCGTGCAAGTCAGTAAAAGCAGAATGGTTGATCTAGTTGTCATAAACTGTCAAGCGTATTTTCTACACATTTCTATTAGACTTTTTGTAAATTTGCCATGAATTGTGCAAGTGAATCTTGACTTTCACTAATGAAGAGAATAGATCAATCAATGATAAACCAGTTCTCTGAAATAGCTCAAAGGTGCATCTCATGAACCTTCAGTTGGAAAGCATATATAGACAGAGGACAACACAAGAGTTACAAATTCTGACAATGGATGAACATCCAGGAAACAATCAGGGTCAACAGCTGAGAGGAAGAAGAGTAGTAAGGATGTACAGAGAAGACCAAGGACAGAGGCCCATTTCAGATGAAATAAAGGCCACAACTGTGGACCATGTGGTCAATCTTGGCCTTACAATGGGTCGAGGCAGGTCGAAGGGTGCAGCCAAATAGGGAGATCGACCGTATCATCAATAATTCAAACATTTCGAAACAGTCTCTTTCAATCAATATCCCACATACAGTTATGTGTAAATTTGTACTTTTGAAATGGATATTTGGCATACATAAGAATCGCAGCCTTCTGCATTTCAATACAGTAATTGTCATCCAGACTGTTGCCATTGTTTATACTAGGTAATATTAACAGAGTGCAGTGTTATATTGACAACATGACTAAGCATTTTGACTA
Organism: Tor tambroides; assembly: GCA_021397915.2. Taxonomy (NCBI): domain Eukaryota; kingdom Metazoa; phylum Chordata; class Actinopteri; order Cypriniformes; family Cyprinidae; genus Tor; species Tor tambroides. Next base: position 111,315 of record JAFVLL020006220.1, on the reverse strand, counting down.
TCTTGTTTGTGAACAATGACACAAGGAGTTTTCATTCTGATGGCACTGATTGACATAAATACTCAAATACTTTGAGAGATGAGCTAAAGATTCTGAGTAAGTTACGGCTTTTGCAAGTAATCCAGTGTGTGGGGCTATTTGTACGAATTGTTTTCACATACTTCTTTGCAAATATTAAGAAGGATTCGAGAAATGCACCAAAGCGACTGAGAAAAACTGTAAAGACCATCTTTCTGAAAATCTGGGGAAAATGTGTATCCCTATAAGTGTCTATAGTGGGTTCAGCCTTGGCTAAAGTTCTTACCTTCAGTGTCAGGAAAACAAGTCTGGAGCTTTGTCTCACATATTGTCAGGTGGTCATGGTCATTAAGCAAAAAATTGGTGGCAATAATTTACTACCTAAATTATTTACTTTAATATGTGTTGATATCACATACATTATGTAACCAAATATTCAAGATTAAGAGAGTGGGTATATTGGGTATAGAGTTGGCTATTGATCAACCATTATACCAAGTCAGAAAGTCAGGAAACCAGACCTGTAGCTTTCTTCTGAACTCAGCCTTCTCATCCTCTGCTGGATGTACAAATATCTTTATTCGACAATTAGTGACAATAATTTACTGCCTAACGTGTTGTTTATGTAACCGCATATTCAAGATTAAGAGAAAACTATTTATTGTGGCCCTGGATGAAGTTCAGCCATGAATTCAGGAAACCAGACCTGGAGCTTTGACATGAGCCTTCTCTTACTCAAGAGGTTTTAGAGTCTGGTGAAAGAAAGAAAGAAAAAAAAAAAACCTTTAAGACTAAAATTTCTTTTACTTCCTGAATTGTTTAATTCAGGAAGACATTATTGGTGTAACCAAATTAGACAGATAGATAGATAGATAGATAGATAGATAGATAGATAGATAGATCTCTAATACACTAGACTTAGAGTTGGCTATTGGTAAAAATGATAAAATAAGGAATCTTAGAGACAGTTCCTGAGGATAATATACTGCCTAAATCAGCTACTTTAATGTGTTAAAGTCTGTGTAACAAGTTATTAAAGATTATTGGGGTCCAACCAAGATTCTGAATATTAATATTAACTAAAAATATATACACAGACACAATGGTTTAAAATTATTTGGACAATTTTGGACTAAAATGCCACATTTAAAAATGTTATAATGTATTTGCATTACATCTAAATATATCAAAACAGCTGGCATCTGCAAACAAATTAAAGTAGCTTTGCTTTTCTGAACCTATTCTGTAATACATTTTTTAACCAACTGGTCTCTATATTTTTTGGTGGATATGTAAAGTCAGTCCTACTGCCATGTTGTGTTTTGCTATATATTTACTGTGCATTGCATGACAATGTTTGAAAAATAATCTTACCTTGCAGGTTTGGAAACCAGACCTGACACTTCTTGCTGAACTCATCCTTCTCTTTAGTTGATGGTTTTACTAAAAAGGCTTTTTATTTTTGGTGCTCTTACCATGAAAATTTGGAAACCAATTCTCCAGTTTCTCTTGAAACAGAGAATGGCTCCTTTCAACGTCCCTTGCAATTTTTTCCATTGCTAGATGAAACAGTCAGACAAATAGTAATTACCGTGAGCATATTAGACTTTTCACTCTTTCTATACACAGTCTATCAGCTCTCGATCAACTCCTCACACTACACAGAATTACAGTTTTCCACCACTGTTATACTAAGGTGTGCCTCCATGACATCTTAATGTCTACGAACATTCTAAAAATAGCCAACATTCCTCACAATTGTTCATGCATATCTTCACTCATTATAACTATTAAAAAAGCCCAGGAATGTTCAAAAAGACATTGCATTAGGACTGCTTGTTTTTATTTTGTGTTGTGTCAATAAATGCTAATGTAAAAATAAAAATAAAAATGAATATGCTTATAATACTTTCTTAATGTTAGAAAAGTGGCTGTTTATTTTCAAATATGTCAAAGTCTCAGTACACTGTAAAAAAAATAAATAAAAAAAAGTTGAGCCAACTTAAAATTTTAAGGCAACCAGCTTCAGCAGATTTTTGAGTTCTCTCAACTAATTTTTGTAGGAGATTCTCAACTTTTTGTTGTATAAACTTAAAACAACAAGTTGAGAAAATTTTTTAAGTTGGCTCAACTTAAAACAACAAGTTGAGAAAACTCAAAAATCTGCTGAAGCTGGTTGCCTTAAAATTTTAAGTTGGCTCAACTTTTTTTTTTTTTTTTACAGTGTATGTATTTACAGTTTAGTTCATTTTACTGTGGATTCTTTGGTAAACCAGTCACCATTCAACACAGAAAGATATGGCAATATTTAAATAAGCGTGTTAATTCTAACTTTTATTAGATAAACTATTTTCATGTGGTATTTGATTGGACTGCTATCTACAACATTTACTGACAATATTTTTTTAAAACAAGGTCAATTTTCATATTGCGTGAACTAACGAGAACATACAGTATATGGTTTTCCATATATTACGTGATGATATTATTTCTTTCATGTTCGTGTTGTGACAAATAGTACGTTTAGGCATTTAAGGTCAAATATACAGTATTTAATCATATATATAATTCTAAATAAACAAGTAAGTAATGTGCACCATCCTTGTACATCTTAAGTCTTTTATATAATAAATCTAAATGTAGTGCTGTAATCAGTATTTTCATGATTTTTCACAACAGTTGGAATAGTAAAAACGCTGCAAAAGTTTTCAAAACAGTTCCACATTAATACTTATTTCATATGCAAAGATGTTACCCAATCATAAAACAGTTCCATATTAATACTTATTTCACATGCAAAGATGTTACCCAATTCCATATAGGCAGTGGGTATTTACAAGTCTTAAAAGAGACCTGCCCATTTAAACAGTTGAAATCAGATGACTAAAACAGGGTAGAAAATGGCATTTTATTTCTAAATTATGATGTTTTGATGTAAAAATCTTACGAACATTATAGGTGCACAACAGGAAACATAAAATAGAAAAATGTGGTTCATTACCCATTTAAACATAGCTTGTAGTGTAATTAGCTGTTTTTTAAGAAACAGTTTTTGAGTTTCTGTTAAAATTCAGTTCAACATAATCCCTTTCCCCACAATAATAAACATTTTGGATGTTTTTTCTTAACTGATTTTAAACCAGTTATTTAGATAGAGACTTTCTTAACAACTTGACCAAGTCTGCCCTATTTACACAGCTCCTGAGATATTATGGCAATGATGCAATATTTGGAAAGTTAGTTTTGCAACAAATTTTTTTTACTAAATATTAAATGCAGTGTGGAGCATGGAAGCTCAAATGGCTACTGTTGTAATAATAGTGCTCATCTATATACTAGCAAGTACAAACATACTGAATCTTAGGCGATTACTGTATAAATATTGTATTCTGTGTTGCATATAAGTTAAAAATATTCGAATTAACCAAACATTGCCTAATTTTGTCTGTATTTTGTTTGTATTTTTGATATTCTTTGTATCTTTCCTTCTCAACAAAGCAGAATACCTGTGAACGAGCTTGTGGTGCCGCCCCCGTTCAGCTGTGGTTGTGTTCTAGTCTATTTTTGAGCCTTCCCTTACTGACTTCCCTTCTTCTTCTTCTTCTTCAAAAAAAAAAAAAAAAAAAAAAAACTTAAGGTAACTACCAGTATTAAATGGTTAAAATAATTACACTGTATTTAACAAGGTGAGAGAAATGCTGTTGTTATCCTGCTGGAAGTAGCCATCACAAGATGACTGCGGTGGGTATAAAGGAATGAACATGGTCAGCAGCAATATTCAGGCAGGCTGCAGTGTTTAAATGATGCTCAATTGGTATACTAAGGGGCCCAAAGTGTGCCAAGAAAATATCCCCACACCATTACACCACCAGCAGCAGCCTGACCCGTTGATACAAGGCAGGATGGATCCATGCTTTCCTGTTGTTTACACTGAATTCTACCATCTGAAAGTTGCAACAGAAATTTCAGACTCATCAGACCAGACAAACTTTTTCCAATATAAACGATATATTGTCCAATTGTAGCCTCAGTTTCCTGTTCTTAGCTGCCAGGAGTGGCACCTGGTGTGGTATAATGCTGCTGTAGCCCATCTGCTTCAAGGTTTGATGTGTTGTGCATTCAGAGGTGCTCTTCTGCATACTTTGGCTGTAATTGAGTTACTGTTGCCTTTCTGTCAGCTCGAACTAGTCTGGCCATTCACATCTGACTTCTGGTATCAAGACATTTTCACCCACAGAACTTCAAAGTCGCTTAAATTACCTTTTTTCCCCATTCTGATGGGGCATTTCGTGACATTTTGTTTACAAGCTGTTTTACTGACGTCATTCCGTGGTTGAAACACTGACTGAGCGATTCCGAGAGGCATGTAATGTTCATTCATGTTTATTTTGTGTTTAGTAAATAAAGAGGATGATCACGCTGACTTGTGCTCCACGCTGCCGTTTGAACTGAGGCGTTTATACAGCGATCTGTCATGCCACATCAAAGAGCGTCATAACGGCATTTATTGTTTGAATTTACTTATCAAAAGTAACAATATTCAAACTGGAAGTTTCCAATGAAGTTCCACAGTGGTTAAAACAATGATGTATTTGTTTAGTACACATATGTACCTAACTGAAAATTTTCAGTATGAATATGTGTACCGTTACACCCCTAATAGAGAAATAATTATTGTGACTATCAACTTTTAGTTGAAAAAATGATTTGGTTTAGAGTTAAGAGGCCTAAATTACAACCAAAATGTATATAAAGTTGAAGAAAATAGGCCCACTCAGTACAATCTTGCAGAAACAAAGTGTTTTGTATTTGTGTTCATAAAAAACTTGCAGAGTGTTTCTATGGAAACCCTCTTCAGCTAGAGAATGCCATCTGAATATCATCACATTGTTAGTAAATAGCTGGTGCTCTTCACATCAAGTGGCCTGTTGATCAGTCAGCTGTTGTCTGGACACAAGCATCTACTCGGTCCATGCAAATTTACAAGATAAGGGCCCTAAAGAGTTACTGTCAGCTCAAGATCAAACAATGACAAATTTAGAAACGTGATCTGGCATATTATTGACCCCCTTGTTGTGACTGCTCTGGCGGTTTCTCTTGGACACGCTCTGTGTTTGAATTACACTATATTGATACGGATTTGCTGGGTTATTTAGATTGGAGCAGAATTTGTAATCCAATCAGATATGCTACTGAACCTAGAACTGATTTGGTATTGCAAACACAAACATAAAGCTCTTCTGCAAGCTCAGTGTTGGTGAAGCATGCCCTCTTGTGGTCAACATTGCTAGTGTATCATGCTTTCTAAAGAATGTTGAAATTGTCTTTGGATATTTATGGACATATACTTGAACCAAAACCTAATAACTTCATTAATGGTGCAAAATAAGACAACCAACACAAAATTATCACAACTGGTTTATTGATCCTTTGCAAAGGGGAGCTTCTAAAATTCATGAACCAAAACTCCACTTTTTACCAGTGTCATCGCTTTTCCATTTTTGTATTTTTTTCCCCCAAGTTTAGGTTTTTCCTTTTATATATATAAAAAGTTAGCATGTTTGAATCCTTTGCATATTTACCATTTACAATATACAAGTAAAACTTCAGTAATCTGATGAAATAAACACCACTGAAATCAATGTTCAGTCATGGCAGAAACCTCTGTGGTTCTGAAACACATTCAACAAATGTCATGCTGATTAAATGCGCACGCACACACACATACAGTACACACATTTACACCTGACAAATTAAATTCGCCTCAACTAAAAGAAAACACAGACCTTTTCTCATGCACTTTCAACTGTATGTGCTTCCTCTGCAATACATCAAATATAATATCCTTCAAATATCTGGATTAGGAAGTCAACATCACACGTAGTTACAGTATTTATGTCAGTGCATACTGTGGCAGGCGTAGTCACTTTGATACAGTCTGTCCAAAAAACAAAACAAAACAAAAAAACAAATCAGGCACTAGAAATTCCTGTTGCACCCTTGAAATCTTTAAAGCTTACAATACCTACTTCACTTGCTTCACATACGACACACATCAGTCAGTAGGTTCCAAAACCACAGCAGATGTACAGTATTTTTTCAGTTGAACCTGACATCTTTTTGACCAATGAAATTGTAGTTGTGCAATTTTCCCATCAAGTCTTCGATACTGCAAGTCCACACGCCATGTACATCCACACATACACTTATAAATAATGTTGGTCTCAACAAAAGGACATTAAAAGATGACTTAACATGAACAAGATTGTGTTTCAAGTTCAAACCTGCTGCAGTTCTTCATGCAGCACCTTCACAGCCCCGTGGTCTCAGTTTCTCTCCGAAGAATTTCAGTCAGTTGACTTTTGAGGATTTAAAGCGCAGAGAGTTTGTGCTAATGTGCAAATTATCACCAATTCTTGTCAACAGTGCCCTCTATTAAGAGTCATACCATTGAACTCTTATTACACTGTAATTACTATTATATTATGCATTAATAAGCCATTTTAGACAATTAACATTACATTGCAGTTGTTTAATTGGATGGACTAGATGGAAAAGGCTTCTGTGAAGGTATCTGTACTTACAAAAGCATGTTTTACAGATTTTCGGCACACTATAGGGGCTTATTTAAAGCACTACAACATGGCCATTAAAAAGTAAATTCTGACCTAAAAATCAGTAATAAATGACAAAACTTCATTGTTCACCAATGTCTGGGCTACCATTAGCATTAAGGTGCTATCAGTGCTCTTGCTAGCATCACGAAATTAACCAATCTTGAAATGTCACATCGGAAGACCAGATTTACAACAACAACAAAAAAGATGTTTTCTTGCTTATCCTTGAGTAGATTTAAATTCAAAAAGTGCTTAAATTAAAAGTCATTTTGGGGCGTGAATTTTCTGCTTTGTTCATATGCTACATTTTCTCGCAGCTAGCAAGTGCAAATTGCCCTTTTTTTTTTTTTTTACACAATGACAAAAGCTTGGAATATACCAAGATATGGGACAATGCTGAATGAATTGTACTCTACACATGTTGGTCAGATGGACAGAGAAATAGACAAAAATAGGTTGTTATAGCAACTGTTATAACAAAATAATCTATACAAATATCATCTTAATAACAGGCACTCGAGTTGTCGCAGGGATGATATACTGTATCAATGCAAATTTAAATAAATTAAAGGCAAAAGGGGACGACAGAGAGGCAACATTCACTTTTCACTGAGGCTAGTTTGTCTTGGTGGCCCAGGGGCCAACAGCAGGTCATCACTGGGAGGCCCCGGGCCCTTCATAGCCATACTAGCCCCAACCATAGCTGGGTAACTGCGGTTTCTTCTCATCCCTGAGTTCAGCACTGGCAGTCCCCCGATAGGGGAAGTCACAACAGCATGGGCCCCGAACGGCGGTCCCGGTCTTCCGATCCCTGGGGTCAAAGTTCTGGGAGCCAGGCTAAACTTCTTCACCTTGTCCACCAGTCTCAAGTTCTGCACACTGACTTCAGTCTGCCACTGCATATCTGTCCGAGCCCTTTCGTCCGCCTCCCGCACTTCCTTCAGAATCGAGCTGGCTGGCCGTGAAGCCAGGAAGGTTTCGTAGGGGGGGTCCGAGGGGCTGTAGTCTACAGGGAGCACAGGACGAGTGGGTTTGGACTTGCTGGGGGAGTTTGGAGGGGTGGAGGGGAGCGTGTCCGGGCCGGTGTGCATGGGGGTGGCAGTGTGTGATGAAGAGGGGTCTGGTGGAGGGGCTCGATCCGCCCGGTCCCAACTGAGAGGGTTATAGACAGCAGCAGATATACCTCTTTCCTGTAGGAGGCGCACTAGTCCCAGAGAGGTACTGGTGGTCTTGGTTGAGTCGCGGAGGTTGGTGAAACTCTCCGCCAGGCTGAGGCGACGAGGCGTGCAAGGGGTGGACACAGGGGTTGAGCGCAGACTGCTGTTGGACATCACACAGGAAGCCAGTGATGGACCTGACAAGAGACTGAGAAAGTAACACTTTATTAGTTTGAGTTATCTAGTTATATAAGCCACATGTCAAATCGTGCACTTACAACACTGTGAACACAATTAAACAAACTGAAATATTCCAATAGTGCTGTAAGTCAATCCAGATGCAGGAAATTTTGTTCACTAATGTGGTTAGTATGTTGATTTGGATGAATGTGTTTTTGATTGTGTAGGTTTAGTTTTTCATTTCTATACAATATATAGTGGCTGCAAAACAAAACATCGTACAGTATATGATTTAGGCACAATATGTTTTGCTGCACAATATGGGTAAAAACAATAAAATTGTGATTTTTCTGATAAAAACTGCAATTGCAATTTAAAATGTGATAAAAAATGGTTTAAACAAAACATTACTGTGCTTGTTTGTAGGGCAACATTTTATGATTATAAAATAATAATGCAAATTTGAAACTTACTACTAATACTACTACTTCTAATAATTCAATTTTACATTACACCTGTAAAATTGCAATACTAATAGCAGCATTTACTGTGATTTAAGCCGTTCTTAGGATAATAAGATGCTCATGTAAGAACACAGTGCTGTTCTTGAGATGTACATTTCATATATTTAGTTAAACTGCAGCTTTTGCGGTTTGATAATTGCACCAAGACATAACACCATTTTGGGTTTATTTTGACTAACTACAAACAAACAAACAAACAAATAATTGAATATCAAATTTTTTTTATGCATTTGGCAAATACTTTTATCCAAAGTGACTTGCATTACATTAAAATTGTACATTTTTCTCATTTCATGCCTTCCCTGGACAAATCGAACCCATGACCTTGAAGTTGTTAGCACCTCGCTTTACTGTTTGACCTACAGGAATGCCATTGTTCCATTTTAAAATTATAATTTTTGAGCTAATATCTAATGCAAAGGTATTCACACATTATTATTTTGGATGCAAATTCTTTTGATTATAGATTAACAGCCTGACGACATCAAACCTCACAGTATTTATATATTGCTAAGTCGTTTGATTAGACATATCATGGCTCATTCTGTTCTTTCATGAATTCTACAGTATTTTACAGTATTAAAACAGTAACATACTGTATTTTACATCATTAATTTATAGGGATGTAATGATATCAAAATCTCACGATACGATATGAAGTCCATGATACAATATTTATTGCAATATTTTAAAAAAAGACAAATGAATTAGAAAAAAAAGAAGAAATTTTTGTACATTTTAAAGTGAAAATATTCTATCTAATGCACTTTGAGAGTTCAAAATTAAGAGCTCCAACCAGTGTTGGGTGTAACGCATTACTAAGTAACTGTAATTAAATTACTTATCCACTGAAAAAGTAAAGTAAGGGATTACTGTTCATTTTTAGGTAATTTAATTACAGTTACTTATAAAGTACTTGCGTTACATACTGTAAATAATTTCAACGGTTCTAAAATCAATATTGAATTTGAAATTTAAATTTACAGTCTAAAGATAAAATTGAATGCAGCGTCTTTAACCCTCCACGTGCCGGCTCGTTCACTTTCAGTTTTTCCTGATTCACAGAGAAACCTTAAATACTCAGATACAGATAAGACAAAAATCAATAGAATCTAAAAAGAGCCTACTTTTATTTGTGTACACCGATAATAACAACAAAGCACTGTGCTTTTCTAAAATAAACAAAACAAACAGGGTGCGCTTTCTGCCGTCTAGGTCTCCTTGAGCAACATTCTACGCATCACAAACTCTGCGAATACTTAAGAGACATGAGAAATATGTCTATAGCAAGCTTGAAGTGTCTACTTTTAAATGAACAAATTCAAATCGAAAAGGAATATTCTCTGATTATGTAATCCGCACGAAACTAAAGCTAGGTACAGTCTTTCCCGTATATGAAGCTTGAAGTGCCTACTTTTAAATGAACGAATTCAAATCGAAAACAAATATTCTCTGATGTAATCCGTATGAAACTAAAGTGAGGTACAGTCTCTCCTGTATCTGAAAGCTTGAAGTGTCTATTTTTAAATGAATAAATTCAAGTCTAAAACGGACATTCTCTGATGTAATCCGTATGAAACTAAAGTGAGGTACAGTCTCTCCTGTATCTGAAAGCTTGAAGTGTCTATTTTTAAATGAATAAATTCAAGTCTAAAACGGACATTCTCTGATGTAATCCGTATGAAACTAAAGTGAGGTACAGTCTCTCCTGTATCTGAAAGCTTGAAGTGTCTATTTTTAAATGAATAAATTCAAGTCTAAAACGGACATTCTCTGATGTAATCCGTACGAAACTAAAGCGAGGTACATACAAAAAAAATAAAATAAAATAAAAAAATAATAATAATAATAAAAAAATCAAGATTAATCTAATTTTCATCGTTTTTGAAAGAAGACCTGCTATGAGGAATAAACTGGAATTTACATCAGAAGAACAGCGTGATCTGACAGCTTTATTCAGCGGAGAAGATCATTTCTGTAATTTATTCTTATCTACATTAGTTAACCTGTTATTTTTACATAAACCTGTACAGATTTTACTAGTTGGGCTTTTCCTGAACATCTTGCCAAACTGAAATGTATTGTTTAACTTTTCTTAAGCTTTTTTTGTTATTCAGATATTTTGCAGAGTATTTCTATTTGTTAACCAAAGAAAGTTACATTTTTTTTTAATAAAAATGTTTAAGTAGGCCTAATACAGTTGTTTTAAAGCTAAAAGGCTAAACTATTCTATGTTTGACTCAAATTGAAAGAATAAAGAGTTTAATTTCTATTAAGGTTTATAGGGATTTTAAGATGTAGCCCAATTAGCAATTTGAGTAATTAAGTTACTTATTGAGTAACTAAGTTACTTTTCAGACAGAGTAATTAGTAATTTAAATACAATATTGATGATGTAATTAGTAATAGTAATTAATTACTTTTTGAAAGTAACTTACCCAACACTGGCTCCAACCCATGTTCTTAACTAAGAAAACTTAAGTCAGAAAGAAGGTCATCTTCTCTCCTCTTTTTATTTGTGATATACTGTCTCAGTCTAAATTACATTCACACTGGTGTTTTAGGAAGTCAAACAAATTAGAATATAATAATAATAATAATAATAATAATAATAATGATGATGATGACAGTAATAGCCATTGTAAAACAACTGCACTGTAAAATAAATGAAAATGAATATTTCATAGGTATATTATTTTTGTTTTACACTACAGTAGGGAAATTACAGTACATCTTTCCTAAGTTCTACACTTGAAAGAGATATTTTGAATTTGGACTGCACGTTTATTTTGAAGGAAAACTCCAGCTTCAGTGAAAACATGCTTACAAAAACACGTCTCAATACAAATGTAGTGAAATGATCATCTGCTGCGAAAATAAAGCATAACTGGTGGCCGTTGCATTCCCAAAACGTGTGCTAAACTCACAGCACATGCAATAAACGAGTTCACTATTCACTTCGCTTTGAAACACGCAGTGCAAACAGACTTGATGAAGGGATTAAGCCATTTTGTGCTTTCGGTTTTAGTTCATATGACAAATACTGTGCCAAAGCATAATGGCCCAAAACACAACATTTAAGACCTTTTATTTATATTAGAATAAGAAGTTTAAATATATTTAAAAAACTGCACTTTTTGCCCAGAGGACCTATTGTTTCATATAGTCATGTGACCATGATAATATTGAGACAGTTTTCCTATCGCAATATCACAATATTGATAATATTGTTACATCCCTATTCATTTACAATGCACTACAGATATATCCATATAGTCATACACTGTTTTTGTTATTTACTCATAAATCGGTTACACCACAATGCATAAAGTCTCCCACAAAAAGATGTTAGGTTGATAATCATCCTACAGGTCAGTTAGGACATTAGAGTGGTTTGTGTTTGGTTAGAGAATAACACACTCCCATGACACAAGGTCTAATCAGCACTAGGCTGGTCATGCTATTCCTCCTCACCCCCAGGGGGCTCTGAGAGTCTGCTCTAAGCTCGCCACCAGAACAACATGATAGAGAGTCGCCTCATCCTCCTCCTCATATGACCTGCAGAGAGCCAGTCACACAGCTGTACAGTATGGTTGCTACAGAGACAAGCTATTTGTCTGGAACCCCTAATACAGATTTAAGACCGTCCAATAAACCATAGGGTGTCCCATTTGTTGCTTTATGGTTCCAAAGGTTGTGTCTCCCTGCAATGTTCCTTCTATGCGCCCTCATTTGGAAGTCATAGAGGACTTGATTTTTTGACCAATTTTAGCTTGATCATTTTTTTTTTTTTTTTGTGGCTTGGGCCAGTACCATCAAAGGGACAATTCTGTATCTTATTTACCCCAAAAAGGTTCATAGTAGTACCTTTTGGGGGTAGATATAAGGGTACTGCTCCAGTGACAAGCTGAAATCCTGAAGGTACATTTTTTTTTTTTTTTTACACATTATGACAATGCATTAGCCAAAAATGTCTGATATGATCCATTAAATAATGTACACTAACAAGTTGTTAGGATGGTATTATGAAAGGACCATGGAGTATTTACCTGGGTGTGACTCTGGTGAGTTCATCTGTGGGGTGCAGGATCCTGCAGGTGGTGAAGGTGTATGTGGAGCTGGTGTGAGACATACATTTACCAGGAAAATGCACTAGGGAGAGCAAGAGAGCAGAGACAAACATCAGTACACAACACCACAAACACACTTACAGTGTATAAACACAGAGGTAGTTAAAACTGCTTCAGGATCTATGTAAGGAGAGCTAATGCAATGTAATGGTGCATAATGCAAGCTATTATTGGGCTTAAAAACACAACTGCAGAATTAGAATCTTTAAATTTACATACAAATCATGAAGTTTTAATCGTATGATTCATCCTGATGCAGTTTTAAATAGCTTCACACAGGACAGAACAGTGGGAAAGAGGAAAGATCAAATGATGAATTCAATTATTACAGATAAGCTAGAGCATATTATATATAGCAGCGGGCATTTTGTTTCAATAATTCTCTGCAGAAAGTTATCAGTTGTCATTAAAGGGATACTTCACCCCAAACAAAACAAAACAAAACAAAAAACAAACACTAAACAAAATGAACAAACAAAATAAAACAAAAAAAAAAACCCAAAATGAACAAACAAAACAAACAAACAAACAAAATAACAAAAGTGCAAACACAACAAAAAACACAACTGAAACAAAAACAAAACAAAAAACAATTGTCTGTATGATCTTAACTTTTTATAAGTGTACTCAAGCCACCTGATATTAACAGAAGGTATGTGAGCATTGTGTCTAAAACTCGTGGCTTTCAGTGTGTTTGTGTAGCTGACAAGCCTGACTCTGAAAGCATGTGGAGTGTGTTTGTGTACATGTGGTGTCAATGTGACCTCTTTCCAGTGACGTTAGAGTCTGTTCACCCACATGACTGTGGCTCACACCTCCATGTTTTTAATAGAACTCTGTAACATTATCCTTTAAGCACACTCAGAACTCTAGCTGGATGTTAGTTACATGCTGGGGCTCCTCTTGGGAATGTGTGATGATGTGTGTTAAATGCATCCAGGGATGTGTATGTGTGTTGTACAGTTTAGTATCTAACATCACATTTTGTGCCCTCAGGGTGGACGCCAGCCTAAATCTCACATACAGGTTTATCAGGGGATAAGTGTGTGGAGAGAGTGAGTAAATAAATGTTGTTTTCCCCCCAGGCCTTAAAATCTCTGACACAGTGTTCTGGTAATGCAGGTAAGAAGAGAGATTGAGAAGAGTCTTTAGGAAATTAACGTGCTGAAAATGAGAATTGAGTCTAGAAGCTCATAATTAACACTTATTATAATACTCATATTCGTAAGTATAAGTATCTTAGACTAGATCCACCAATTTCATATAATTGGTGAATTGTTAAAGGATGAATGAAAGCCTGTCAAGACCATGTCTGGGTCTGCAAAGAAAACAAACAAAAACAACAACAAAAGTAAATAAATAAATAAATAGAAGCATATTTTAAGATAATTCAGATTGCTCATTAAAATAAATGCAGTATATTATATATTATAATTTAGGGCCAGATTTACTAACAGCTTGCGCCAGCGCAAACCGTCTTTTGGCGTTAAAATGGTACTGTCAGGATTTACTAAAGACGTGCAGTGAAGAATTAGCGTTGAAAAGGTGTAGACAGTTATTTTTGATCCTGACCTTATTGAATATGCATTTGAAGGAGTTTCCCTTTCAGACGCAAAATTTGTGGGAGGAGAGTATTAAAATGAATCACGCAATGCGATTTACTAACGTTTGTGCTCGTCAAATTACTGTTATTTGCGTCATTATTTAATGGCCAAAAAAAGCATGGCTTAAAGCAGGCGCTAATTTGCGCTGCTCTTTATAGATTGTGCTGGTCGTTATGGAAATGATCTGGCTGCGTCTGTGTTCTTTAATGTGCGCATTGTCAGTAAATCACACACAGAATTTTCCACCCCCATCGGCGCTTTCATAGAATTGCGCTCTAACGCTAATTTGCCCTGTTTAGTAAATCTGACCCTTGATATGTAAATGTTATATAAATATAATTATTAAATTATATTGTTATTGAATTATATTATTAAATTGTATTTAGTAATTAATTACATTAAAATTAAATTGCAAAACATTTCAAAAATAATATTTATTAACATTTATTTTTTATTTATTAATATTTAAAGTATTCTTTAACCAATACATTATGTATTCCAGAGTTTCCAAAGGTTCAATTCTCATTTTTTCAGCACAAGGAGCCAGAGAGATGACAGGCAGAATGACAGTAGAATGTTAAAAAAAAAAAAGACTATACTCAAAAGTATATGGCAGCTGTCTTCAGGGTGAGTGGATGATGTGCAGTGGGTGTGTGCCTGCAGCTGAACAAGGAGAGAACCAGCTCATCCTAGGCCCTCACAGGCACAGTACAACTGGGGCTTATGGGTACTCCACTAGGGCATCGTCTGTTTTATAGTGAGGCTTTATGTTCCCTCTCCCCTAAGCCTGTCTGGAGGGTTACTGGGGTTACGAGGGTCCCTCACCAGATGAGACCTCCTCCTCTCCAGCCTCCATTCGGTCTGGCCCCACTCCAGGGGTCCCTCCATTTTCTCTGAGCTGCTCTTCCTGGTTATCAGGATTGTTGGCACGAGGTCGTCGCAAAGCAGGTGAACAAGGCAGAGAGCCCAGGCAAGAGGTAGAGATGGCGGATTGGGAATGCTGTCCTGGCTCATCTTCCTCCAGGTCGGTGAATTGGTACACCTCCTCCAGGTCCAGCTCCAGTGGTCGAAAGCCCTTGGTCACGACACCCGGCCGAGTGTCCAGGATGCCACCCAGGTGGGGCTGAGCGAGCTGCTGCCATGCATGCAGAGTGGCCGAACCTGATGGGTAGAGAAAACGAGAGTGGAGATCAGATACAAACTTTAAAAAATGCCACATAACATACAAAACACGGAGAACACACTGAGATTATGAACGCAAGGTGATGTGCATTAAGTGTGACGTAAAAGTTAGTATTTGTTGCATTCCAAAAGAATGATCATGATCTAAATATTGGGTTTCTGTTCATTAATGTAAATGCTGCTAAAATGGCTAGTCCAGAAACACTTTAGCAACTCTGTAATATCAGGAGATAAAAGATATAGTTTTAATGCTTAGAACTGATATGTGAGTCTTTGTAATGTAAGGCATGCCTGCATTCCATTACATTTTAGGGATAAAATTATAATAACAGATTACTCAGTATGTGTTATATTATATTATACTGTGTTCAGATGTTCAGCAGATACATATTTAACAGATAGCATGATCATAAATCAATACATTTAATATTAATAAGTGAGTAAATTTAATTAGCGGTTCCTTTCAGGTTATAGAATGTAGTCTTGGATTAAATTAACTTTGCATGTGGTCTTCATATTAGTTTATTCAACTAATTCTATTTTATTGTAAATACAGTCTGTGCCCTTGAAAATGGCCCAGAAATAGACTTCAAAGCTGTAAAACTCATTTGACTCTTGCTGTGGACAGACTAAAGCAAAGAAAGAGAAAAGAAGGAGGGGGAAATTAAAGTTGTGTTTATTAGAGAGCTAAAAACAGACAGTTAAGAAAATGAAAAGATAAGAAAACAAAAGAAGGATGCAAACACAAACTGAAAATTGACAGAAAAGATGGGATTAAACAGATATAACAATGTATAGTTCACCCAAAAATGAAAATTCATGTTGTTTCAAACCTGTATGACTTTCTTTTTTTCTGCAGAATTTAAAAAAAAGTGTATATTTTAAAAGAAATGTTTCTGGGTTGTTTTTTTTTCCATCAAAGGTAACCAAAATGAATTTAAAATAACATCTTTTGTGCTTTGTGGATAAAAAGAAAGTCATTCAGGTTTGGAATGTCATAAGGGTGAGTGAATTAAAATTTTTGAGCCAACTATCCCTCAAAAATAATCTAACAGATGTCCTGTTAGTACTTTTTAAGCATACTCAAAGATGTTAACGAAATCAGAACACTGATAATTTGTTAACATGCTTTTGAGTTTTCTGCAATTAATAATAAGCTTTACTATTGGGTAGGCTATGTCACACTGCTTAGTTTATCTTTTACCTATAACCAGCAGAGGTCGCTAGAGATATGGTTATGAATCATAAGGCTGTAACTGTTTTACAGTTAACACTTTTAAACACTTCTTTTAAAATTAAAGAAAATAACACAATCTGTTGCAGCACTGATATTCAAAGCTAAATTAATTCAATGACCCTGTTGTTGATGTGAAGATAATAAACTCCACCGAAAACAATATGTGAAAGATATGCTTTGAAGCAAGCGTGTTTCTACACTGAACAAAAATATAAACGCAACACTTTTGTTTTTGCCCCCATTTTTCATGAGCTGAACTCAAAGATCTAAGTCTTTTTCTATGTACACAAAAGGCCTATTTCTCTCAAATATTGTTCACAAATCTGTCTAAATCTGTGTTAGTGAGCACTTCTCCTTTGCCGAGATAATCCATCCACCTCACAGGTGTGGCATATCAAGATGCTGATTAGACAGCATGATTATTGCACAGGTGTGCCTTAGGCTGGCCACAGTAAAAGGCCAATAAAAGTGTAACTTTTAGTAAATGAAAAACAACATTTTAAAATACGCCTTAGTACCTCTATGAAAAAAAAATATATATATATATAGACCATAAAGTGCATCATGGATAGAGTTATGATCCTCACACTAAATCCTAATTTTCAAATGCCGTTCTGTGTGCATATATATATTATATATACATATACATATACGTGTATATATATATATATATATATATATATATATACATACATACACATACACACACATTTACATTATATTTATATGATCAGTAAAAACAGTAAATATACAGTAAAACCAGTATATTGTCAAATTTGATTACATCTTAGAAGTGTTTTCTATTATTATAGAAATCTTCTGTAACATTATAAATGTATTTAACTGTAATTTTATAATTCTTTTTTTTTTTTCAATCTTACTTTGGCCAAACATTTGAATGACAATGTATCATGGTTTATAGAAAAATATTAAGCAGTAAAAAATATTTTCAACATTGATAATAATAACAAATGTTTTAAGCACCAAATCAGCATATACGAATAATTTCTCAAGGATCATTTGACACTGACGATTTGAGTAATGGCTGCTGAAAATCAAAGGAATAAATTACATTTTAAAATATATTAAAACAGAAAATAGTTATTTTAAATCAATAACATTTCACAATATTACTGTTTTTTACTGCATTTCTGATAAACACAGCCTTGGCGAGCATAAGAGACTTCTTTTAAAAACATAAAATCTTCTTCATTCCAAACTTTTGAACAGTAATGTGTATATATAGTGTGATGTGTCTAAATCTCAAACCAGCAACGAGGTTGTGTGTGCCTGAAATAGAAGGAGTGTTGTGTAGACAGATCCTCAGCACTGTGGTGCATTAACGCCCACAGAGCATCAAACAATAAGAGGGTGAAAGGCCTGGATTTGGCTCGGTCACCTTCCAGAGGCTTGACGATCTGGAGTTTCTCCGGCAGGTAGGATCGGGTGCTGTAGATGGAGTAAACCGAGTGCAGGGTGCCCAGAGACATGATGCTGTCTGCTGGAGTGAGGGGGCCACCATCTTCACTCCCACTCCCACCATCTCTCTCCTCGTACAAGTCAATCTTTTCTTCTGCCAGGGCGTTGAGTTTACGCTCTCTCTCCTCCTCAAAGAAACGCCGCTCGCTAAGGTAGTTGTCCCGTCGAAGGGAAAGCCGACGCAGTGCCGCCTCCAAGTCACGGGAGCCGGGTGTGCCAGGCGTGCCAGGCTTTCTGTTGGAGTCATCAGAGCTGGAACAAATATTACAGACAAAGAATCAAACAATACAGTGTGGTCCAGTGTACACTAATGAAGAACTTACACACACCCACACACATACCTCAATGTAACAATTTCTATTGTTTTAATATAAATAGAACAATAAATCAATATTAATGTTCTTGCCAATACAAAGACAGTAAGCTGAGAATTATTTTCATATTACAGTATAATTCCAATATATAATAAAAGGCTGATATTATATACACACACACACACACATATATGTATATGTATATGTATAAGACAAAGAAAAGCTAGTTTATTTCAGATAAATGCTGATCTTTGGATCTCTCTCTCTCTCTCTCTCTATATATACACACACACACACACACACACACACACACACACACTACCAGTCAAGTTTTTAGTTTTTGAACAGTAAGATTTTTAATGTTTTTAAAGAGGTCTCTTTTGCTCACCAAGCCTGCATTTATTTAAACCAAAGTACCAAAGATGTACCAAAGTAAACCAAAGTAGTAACATTCTGAAATATTTTACTATTTAAAATAACTTTTCTATTTGAATATATTTTAAAATGCAATTTATTCCTGTGATTTCAAAGCTGAATTTTAGCATCATTACTCCAGTCACATGATCCTTCAGAAATCATTCTAATATTCTGATTTGTTGCTCAAAAAACATTTATTATTATTATTATGTTGAAAACAGCTGAGTAGAATTTTTTCAGGTTTCTTTGATGAATAGAAATTTCAGAAGAACAGCATTTATCTGAAATAGTAATCTTTTGTAACAATATAAATGACTTTATCATCACTTTTGATCAATTTAAAGCATCCTTGCTAAATAAAAGTAAAAATTTCTATAATTTAAAATATAAGTGTTATATTTATTTAATTATAAATAAATATAACACTTGTTATACTAAAGTCAATCTACAAGGAACATGAATACTGCAAAATATTTCTTCAATTTATTTCTGTGATGACAAAGCTTAATTTTCAGTGACATTATTATTCAGAAACCAAACTTATATGCTGCTTTGGTGCTCAATTATCATCATTTATTAAAAATGTGTAACTATTCCAGACTTTTTACCAGTAGTGCATTTAGACTTTTTACACTACAGTTTAAATGCTTGTTTTTCCAAAGAAAAAAATGAATACTTTTACTTAGCAAGGATGCATTAAATTGATTAAAAAGGGCATCTACACTGTTACAAAAAAGTTTGCATACATTAAATGCTGTTTGTATATTTTAAAATATATTAAAATAGAAAATGTTATTTACAAAAAAAAAAAGTGTATGTTTTTATAGTATTTTTGATCAAATAAATGCAGCCTTTGTGCATTTACCAAGCCCCAAAATTCGAATGGTATTTTTCGAAGTGAAGATGTCCTCAAACAAAACAGATTTGTCCCCAAACTATAGTTAAGCAAACCTGCACGACACATTTCTATCATACTGCTTAAACATTTATTGTTTAATACCGTGTTTGATGCTCTTACCCGTCCTCATTTGACTGGGTTTCCATCAGCATACTGTTAGTGCGGTTGTCCATTTCAACACCATCCCCTCCATACATGCTCGATCTGGGTGTGCTCAGACAACTAGAACGCCTGGAATTCACACAGGATGTCTGATTGGACCCTGGGATGTTCATGGGGGACGGGCCCATGGAGCGCTGCCGAACAGTCTGGTTGATGTTACGCACTGTCGCAAAGACGCGTTTAGGTTGCAACCTGAACAAAATGACAAGACAAGCATGTCAGTGTCATCCTTAGATGATTTGAACCTACAACCAGTTTAGTTATCATCTCAGATCTTTAACCAGTAAGCTAAAATGATGAAAATATAATAGGAAAAGATATTAAACTTAATGGTAATAGAGATTAGAATATATTTTATATTCCTCTGAAACTGACTCAGCATGCAAATTCGTAACTCATGCAGGATATGAGACATAGGCAGGACACAGGAAATGACACACTAACACACCTTTGTTCCTCTACATCTGGATCAGACATCTGAATCTCTTTCCTCATGGTGCCTTCAATTTCAGCAGCTAAAGAGTCCTGTTACACACAAGGCACAAACACACCATTAGCCAGGGAATAACAGTGATATTGTATGTATACTAGTATATATAGGATACTAGTGTACTGCTTACTGTGTAGTACATACTAAATGACCAATTTGTGAAAATAATATAAATTAATAACGCATTAAATTATTTTCTTGTTGTCCATTTCTCACCATGGGGAAGAGGCCGAGCGAGTGGAATCGTCGAGGTGTACTGAGAGGCAGCGTTTTATTCCTGAAGTTCTTCAGTTCCTCCTGAGCTTCATGAAGCATCTCCATACATTCAGCATACTTATCCTCCAGCTCCCTCAGCTACAGAAAGAAACAGATAAAGACTGAGATAAAGAGACTGATAGCACGTGAAAACAGCAGTAAAATTCATTTAATCAGTCAGATCAAGGTTTCAATTCAAATCAAACAATTCAAAGAATAATACACACCTATGTTTATCATTAATTGTTTTATGGTGGCATTTTAGCTGAATTACAGTATGTGAATATGCTGGTGTGTTTGAGTGCACGTGTTACCTCTGCTGTTAGGGCTCTTTGGGCGTCTTTAGCAGCTCCTAGATGCTGGGTGAGCTCTTCGTTTTCTAGTGCATACTAAAAAAAAAGTAGCAAACATTACACAACTATGCTTCCTATAACTGACAGTACAACAAACTAAACAAAATGAGAACCAAATAAAAAATGGTCAAGATTATGTTTCATGAATAGATTTCTTATTAGCAATAAATGTTGAACACAGCAGCATTGAACACAGCAGCATTAATTTTGGTTATTACAGTATATCACACCAAAAGCAATTGGCAAGCTAAAAAAAAAAAATAAAAATAATATATATATATATATATATATATATATAAATAAATAAATAAAGTTCATATTAAAAATAATATTCATATTATGTATTATTACTATTAAATTTCCAAAAACAATTCCTATTATATTTCCAAAGTAACCTTCCCAAGACTGCTTGCAAAGTTTTTAATATAGTTTTTTAATAAAGTTTTCTATTTATAACATTATATTTTGTGTTATATTGCCCAATTTTGTGTTATATGACTAATTTTCAAACCAGGGATCGGTGTATTAATCACGTCTACTGTACAGTCAGGAGAACTCACAGATTTGGCTTTTTTCTGCAGGTCCACGATCTGAGAGAGGAGGTGTGTGATTTCCTCTTGCTGGCGAGAGGCGTCCTCTGTTTTCTTAGCCAGCTCCTCTGCAATCGTGGAGATCTGTATATTAGCATCTCCTAAGGGGGAAGAGATACACTTCATGTGTCAAACACTCCCTTGGTAAACAAAAACCGTGGAAAGTCCCCAATCCCCATTTATAGATTAGCCTCAGTATGTGCAGTTCATGTCATTAATAACTAAACAGTTATACTATAAGCATGGAACAATAAGGTAATGAATAGCATACATGAATTTAACTAGTGTAGGATGATTATGTAATATCAGTTTACATTGGGAGGGAATATGATCGTTGATGGTGTAATAGGTGGTTCTACTCACTGAGTTCTTTAACACAGTCATTTACAAGCTGTTGTTCCTTTTCTTCATACGAGATGGTCTCTGTCTCCAAGTGATTTGCCTATAAACACACACAGACACACGTGTTAAGGAATGATCTGAATAAACAATGGAGGCATTATTTTACTTGACTCATCCTTTGTTTCAGGTTTCCTGTCAGAAGAAAAGTTTGTGTCTAAAGTGCCCATGTTTTAGAACAAAACAATCTAGGTTGAATTGAATCTAAGTTGTTACACAAGCTTGTTGTTTTCATGTCATGGCCCAGTTTAATGGGGTTCACATAAACTGAGAAATGTTATACTGTGATGTCTTTGTGATTTGCGTTCCTCTATTGTTACTAAAGTTTCTAAAATGTTTTGTTGTGAACAGGTCTTGTGTAGGTGTGGATGTAGATTTCATAGTCAGTGAGGCATGGAATTCCACCTGTCTGCTGGGGTCAGATGCCCAACACAAGACACTGCAGATCTACAGTTACAGTGAGGGGGGCAATACATCGAGAAAGTGAGACATTCTGATGCGCTGGTGAATTTTCTGTACGAATTTAGTGTCAAAAGCTATAGTCATATAACCTAAAACTTTTAAAAGTTATATTTCAACTACCCACATATCTTATCCCAGGCTCACTGGAAATACGTGCCTCTACATACATTTCTGCAACACCGTAATTATGTACCTTACTGCAGGTTTCGCGGCAGTTTCAAAGTGAAATGTCCAGAGAGTGGCGCTAAAACACGTTTAATACGTGACCGTGGCACGTTTTTATTACGCTGGGACAGGCACGCATTGCAACGTTTTTATTATGCTGCTTGAAGTACGTATTGCGGCCGTTTAGAATTCAAATATCCGGTGAGTGTCGCTAAAGATTAATGCTCTATCATGTTGGAAATATCCCCTACCCCAAACCCAAACCTAAACCTACCTGACAGTGTTAACAAATGCAAAAGTAATATAAAAACGCATTCGCTGATGCAGCCATGAAATTTTAACTTCCTTCTGCGGATTTGAGTTGTTTTGGCGAACCGTAGTTTCATGGGGATTCGTACCGGAGCTCTTCATCACGTAAGCGCAACGCCGTATCACGTGAGCTACCGAGTAAACCTACTGGATTAGAAAACTCATGCATATGAAGCTGTATATGTGACGACAACGGTCAAAAGTATCAGTTTTCAAATCATGCAGGATGTTAAAATTGTTTTTAAGTCATAACATAACATTCTGCAAGTAACTGTGTGAAAATGAGAGTTGTCGGAATTTTACTGCCTCTAGTGTTGATTTCAACTGGAAACTGCAGTGAATCGTACATATAGGTATGTGTCTTCAGTTTTGCAGAAATGTATGTAGAGGCACGTATTTCCAATGAGCCTAGGTTGACATATCTATGTGGATGTGTGTATATTTGCTTATTACTATCATTTCCAAGTTTATTTTACTAAAGTGCACAGATAACTGGCAAATATCTTTATCTGAGAACGAAGCTGTTACCTAATGTGTTTGTCTTGGAAATGTGATATGCCTGAAACTCTGATAAGTTTGATTGGAGGCTGTTTTGAATAATATCTTATGAGCAGCTGAAGAATGTGAGGTCAGGCCTCACTCTCTCACCTCTGATCGCAGGACGACGTTCTCTTCCTCCAGGTCTTTGAGTTTCTTCTGTAGTGAATCCAGAGGGAGGTAATTCGGGATCGTGAAAGACAAGTCATTTCTGCGAATGCTGCAAAGAAAAATCACAGACAGATGTGCCTACTTTAGTACATGGAAATCTCCTCACTGAAAATGTGTCTAGCTGAAACAAATGTATCTAGCTTTGTATAATTTTCAGGCAAAATAATAGAACTCCACACAATTTAAAGTATCATTAATGCCTAATTAATGACTCACGGTGTGGTAGAAGCAGATTCTCCATCGCTCTCCTCAGCTGCACTTGTGTAGAACTGCAGGAGTTCATCTTTCATCGAGAGATCATGACGCAGCTGAGACACCTGCATGGATGCATACAAACACTCACTCACTGTACGCATGCAACAATAACTCTAGACTCAAATAGTCTGTCGTTTTGTATAAGAATGTTTTTAGATTTAATCTGTTTTATGCTGTTAAAAAGAATGTTCTTTAAAGGTTCTTTACACATAGTAATACTTAAGAACCATATCCTCCTGATGAACCATTTTATGTTATTTATTAATTTATTTATTCCTGTGTAATTTCTGCACCACTAGTGGCACTAAACCACGACGTTAGCCAGCAGTTTTGTCTCACCTTTCGGTTTTCTTCTCTTACCTCTTCTCGTATGTGCTCCACCTGCTCCTCCAGGAAGGTGTTCCTCTCGCTGAGGGTTTTGTTCTTTTTCAACAGAGACTGGCCAATACGAGCCGCCAACTCCAAATCCCGCTCTTTCTGAATCGAGGAACACAACGTGACCCCATTAGTTTTCTGTTTAGTTTACATTCACTATCAAACACTTCCTTAGTCTGTGTTAATAACATGAGACTTTCAGAGACTTTATTACTATGTTTTACAGAAATAACTGAACATGAATGGATGAAAAACCTGGTTCCTGAAAAAACATTATAGATATCTAGTGCTGGAACGCAAGACTGTGGATGATACTTATGTAATCGTGAACTATTATGGTACACTGAAAGACCTACATCATAACATGTTGGACACGCTCTACACCAAAAAATACCTCCAATCTATTATTTATTTTTAAACGACTCCCACTTCCCACGGCTTACCTCCTCCAGGAGACGTGTCACAGCATCTATGTCATTATATGTCTTAGTCATCTGGCCCACTCGATCAGCACATAGAACTGTGGGAACAGAAGAATAAAAAATGAATATGAGATACTCAATGACAAACCCAAAATAAACATTTTTAACTTTAAAACACAAAAGTACCAGTATGTGACATACTGTAAGAGGTGCCTACATATAGATATTTATTACTTGCGGAAAAGTAATAAACTTGAACAAACTTAAACTTGAACATACTTGCAATTAAAATAAAATATATTATAGTTTAAATTTATATTAAATCCAACTGGCTTAACTTAGTTCAAGTTCAAGTTCATTTTATTTGTATAGCACACTTACAACAGCCACTCGGCTGACCAAAGTGCTTTACAGGAGAGAAAAATTATAAAAACACACACAGAAAACAAGCCAGATAAAAAGAACAACCCATTTTGAAATTACAGTAAAACAGTAATCAATACACTAAGGAAAACAAATAGGTTTTTAGCAGGGACTTAAAAACAGACAGGGAAGGGGCCATTCTAATCTCTAAAGGCGGGGTATTCCAAAGTCATGGCCCTGCCACCGCAAATGCACACTCCCCTCTACGCTTAAGTCTAGCATGTGGAACTACCAACAAAGCCTGGTCGCAAGATCTTAGGCTTCTAGATGGAGTGTATAAATGAAGGAGTTCAGAGAGGTAGACAGGAGCTAGGTTATGTAAAGATTTATACACAAAGAGTAGAATTTTGAAGTCTATTCTCTGATGAACCGGCAACCAGTGAAGAGATCTGAGAATAGGAGTGATGTGTTCATGTTTGCGACGCTTCAGAAGAAGTCTGGCCGCAGCGTTTTGGACTAGCTGAAGACGTGCAATTTGCGATTTAGATATTCCGCAATATAAAGAATTGCAGTAATCTAGCCGAGATGTAACAAACGCATGAACAGCCATTTCTAGAGTTTTCGGAGTGAGAAAGTCTCTGATTTTAGACAGTAGACGAAGTTGATAGAAACTGGAACCGATAACGGAAGAGATAGAGGTGCAGGGGAAGAGGTAAAATTACCCAGCTTCACTAAAAACTTTCTGTCCGACAGGTATCACTGAAACCAATTTAGGACGGTAGCTTTTAGACCCACCCAGGACTCTAGTCTGGATAATAGTGTGGAGTGGTCTACGGTATCAAAAGCGGCCGATAAATCTAAAAGAATGAGGACCACAGAGTCTCCAGAGTCAGTGGTGATATAAAACCAGATTGAAAAATCTCATAAATACAATTACTTGTCAGAAAATGTTGAAGAACTTGTCAGAGAACTTAAGAGTTCTTTTTTTGACCTAATTAAGTAAAACTTAAGTACATCTTTATACAGGTATGTAATTTCATAAACAGTCATGAAAGTGCTCTCTTAAACTGCCTTTTTTTGTTTCATTAATATCATATTGCAAGAACAGTTTTTTTTTTCCAGAATTTGAATACATTCAATACAATTAAGTGCACTTATTTTTTTTCACAAGGGAAGACACATGATTCTGATTCTCTTTTATTATCATTGATTCCAAAATCCCTAATAATAAAAAAAATGATCAATCAACTTATAAACTGATTATACATTACATTAAACCAATTATTTTGGCTCTTTTTCAGGTCATATTATTCACATGGTCTAACTTTCTTCCATAATCTTATCTTTGCTATAATAGATCTCTTCTCCAGGGAAAACTTCTATTTTATAACAATGGAGATCAAACACAACCATTACCACCATCATATTTTCTCATTATCAACAGGTCAGCCTTTTCCAGCTTATAAATATCTCAGTGGATTTATTATATTCACATCCAGCAGATCCTCTCTGTCTGTGTGTTTGATGCAAAGCATATTTACAACAATATAATACAACTGCAAACTTTAAAATATTATCGTGCAATAAACATGCAGTCCAAAGATGGAATGAGCAATTCTACAGATAACATTTAGCAACATAAATAATCATAAACTAAATATGCATAATGGGAACTGCCTTTTTTTTAGTACCACAAAGCCACAGTGTGTATACTTTCAAGGGATCTAACTCAAATGGCTTAATTTATAGTTATTTGTAAAAATGTATTTATAATTTAGAATATATTAAGTAAACTACATTTGCTGCACTGCTGATGAGAAGGACACTATAGACAACATGATAATGTTTCCAACTGTTCAAAAAGAAAAAAAAAAAGCTTTTTGAGCTAAGTATGGTGTTAAAGAATCAAATGCAAAGCAGACATTTCCATCTGCGTCACACTCAGTACAGAGAGAGTACAGACTCTACCCAGCACCTGAATCCAACACCCGAATCCAACACCCAGATATTGACCTGCCAGCAACACCCAGCTATAAACCACACAGAAACATTCCTGCAGCAGGACTCATTTAAACACACATCAGCTCTATACTGTACTCTTTTCCTGAAACAATCAACTCAGGCAATAATACAGAACATTTTCTGTGTTATTATTTGATCAAGGTTGAAAATATAGTTTGATGCGTGGTTTCATTATATTGCACTGTAGGTTAAACTTAGAACTGCAGATCTTGTCATGAACTGTGAGTCACACTACAACAATGGCTGATAGGATACGGCTGAATGGTAAACCTAACAAATCCACCCAATGCATCTCAAAGCACAGCAATGGCATTGCTGTGTGATAATATTCTCATTTAAGACCAACTACTATTGTTCCTGTGAACGAATGAAAAAAGAACAAAGTTCTAAAATTGGAGGTCAGCGTCCAGTAGTGTTTAATAATTCAATCACCAAAATCAATATAAAAAAATCATAATGTTAAAAATCATAGTCTCACTTAAGCTTTCCATACTAACTAAATATCAGATAGAAAGGCCACTGAAATGATATTTTCTCTCATGATTTTAAAGACCATTTAATCTCACGGCTTAAAGCTTAAATGCTTCAAATTACTTTTATAAAATAAATGGTATTTAATTTCATAATAAAACATACACTACTGTTCAAAGTTTGGGGATGGTTATTTGATCAAAAATACAGTAAAATCAGTTATTGTGGAACAATATTGTGAAATATTATTACAATTTAAAGTAGCTGTTTTCTGTTTAATACATTTTAAAATGCAATTTATACCTGTGATGGCACAGCTGAATTTTGGTGCTCATGAAACATTTCTTCCCAATATTAATGTTTGAAACAGTAGTGATGCTAAATGTTTTTGTGCAAAGCATGATAAAGTTTTTTTTAAAAATTTATTTATAATAGATTTTTTTTGGTAAACATTGAAAATGTATTTACTGTCAATTTTGATCAATTTAATGCATCCTTGTGGAATAAGAAGCATTAATTTCTTCTTTTTTTTTTTATATAATGAATAAAAAAGTTTTTTTTTTTCCTAAAAAATAGTTGGCTATTTTGGAGAAAGGTACGTAATAAAATAATATAAGGAAGATAAATATATTTTATATATTTATAAATATTTAACATATTTAGACAATTTCTATTATTCAAAAACAGCCAATGTCTCTCTCTATATATAAATAAATATATATATATATAGACAGACAGACATCACATTATGTACCTTTCATAGTTCAATGGCCATCACAAATGAACTAACCTGCTTAGCAAGTTTTATGGGTAAACAATCATTAAAGACCAAGTTAGACTATTAACAACTGCTGGTCTAAGCTCCCAGGACAGGGTGCTTCACACTCGATAACAAAGTTTTCCGTCCATCAGCATGGGTACACACACACTTCAATGACCCCGGTACCATGACGCTCAACACCAGACCAAACAACAAACTAAGAGCAACCGTACACAATGACCTGCCGTCAGACCAGCTCCCACTGCACAGAGACAATTATTCCCAGTTTCCCACAGTGTAAACTGGACACAAAGAACGCAGTCAGCCACTAATAGCTCCCACATGTCTTGTTTAGTGCATTAATAAAGGTGGCTTTCTTGCTCCTGAAATAACCTTAGATAAAACTCCATTTCCAGCTTTTCAATAGCACTTTTAATCAAGCCTGTATTTATAATGCATTATAAATGTATTGTTAGTGAGTTATAAAGCTATTTGTTTTATATACAGTATGCTTTAAAATGAACAATGAATAATGCAATATAACACATGGAAGATATAACCCATGAAATTTGGTACTCATCATTTTTAATGCATTACACAGCACTAAAGCATAACAATTAATAAGGTAAGTTTATATCACAGTGTAACAGTGTCACAATTATTAATACATGCAACTGATTATAAAAATGTCAACCATAAAATGGACAGCTAACTTCACCTAAAAGGATAAACATGTGGGTCTAGAATACAATCATGCATTTCTTTATAAACCTGTTTATAAAGATAAAATACATTTGATAACTTAGTACTTTAGAGTGTGTTATACCTACTTAAGGTTGCTGTGGGGTGACTGTCACTAGGTAATAATAAGCTAATAGATATATAAAGATATATAAATCTAAATCTAAACATGATATTTTGGTCACAGTTTATTTTAAGGTCCAAAACAAACCATTAACTACAACTTTTGCCTTTTTCCCTACTAATCTGCTGCTTATTAATTAGTTAGCAAGGTAGTTGTTAAGTTTAGGTATTGGGTAGGATTAGGGATTTAGAACATGGTCATGCAGAAAATGTGTTTTATAAGTACTAAGAAGCAGCAAATATATTATTAATAGGCATGCAAATAAGAAACTATAGTTAATATTGAGAATTGCTCTTTATACTGAAGTCTTACCAATATTTTTTTTTTTACAATGTATATACGTAATTACAAGATAAAATAGGGGAAAAATGCCCCACATATATAAATTAGGGTAAATACATAAATAAACATGAATAAATACACTGAAGAACACTTGAAATTTCAGGACATTTAGTGTTAGTTTAAAATAAATTTTTTATAAATAATTAATTATGTATCGAGGTTTCAACTAAGATGTTACTAGCTTTTGTTTTTATACTCCAACTGCTCTGTACTTATGAGACAGAAAATGGATTGATTACTTTTGTCAATTCATAATAATAATAATTTAACAAAAGACTACACGGTATACATATATATATATATATATATATATGTGTGTGTGTGTGTGTGTGTGTGTGTTGACATGATCAACCTTATGAAATGCTCTGGAACATGGCAAATTTGTAATAAATCTAAACAGCAGGCCATGACGTTAATTAGTCACAATAAAAGCTAAAATATATTTTAATACTTGTTCTTGAAACTGTATGATTAATACATTGAAACTTAATGATTCAAACTGAGTAACTCACTGATTTCCTTCAGCACTAAAATTAGTAATGATGTTCTAACACCAATGACTGCCTGAGTGGTTACGCTCACACCAAATTATAAAATGCAAATAGTGATAACATCAGAGACAAGAGGGAACCTGACAAGAAGAAGAATCTGATGTATTGTGTACATTTTAAATGTCTTAACCAGGTGTGTCATCACCAACCATGAATGGAAAAACCTGTTAAGATTGTTTAGACATAGAATAAGATACCTGACCATTACTGAGACATTGAGTTTCTGTGACGGTCTCTTTGATAGTGCAGGAACTTTTGACTTTTAAAAGGATCAAAATGTGAAAGAGCACAAGTACTGTACCTTCCTCCAGGGTATACGGCTCTGAATCTTCCTCATCATCCTCATCATCAGCACTGTTTGAGCTAAAGTAAGACGAGCTAGATAATTCCAGGATCTCTGAAGTGGAGTCAAACTCAAAGTACTCCTCTTTAGAGTGATCAAGAGTCAATGCCATGCTGTCACTGGGCTAGTTAAGCCCAGGCTGGCTCAGCCGTCTCATGTCCACAGCCATCTGTGAGACCGTGACGTTGGGCTGGACATATAACCCTATCGCAAAGATCAGATAAACCTTCTCTGACTGACACACACCTGTCACAGCAGACTCAATGCTTGGACGCTACCACTTAGGTAAGAAATAGTAGGGGATGTGTCACTTAAGAAAGAAAATAACCCAACTACATTTTTGTAGATCAACATACATTTATGTATAGAATTATAAGGAATTACAGAAGGTTTTATATTAGATTTATATTAGGTTTTATAAGATTAGTCTAAGTTAAAACTTGACCCCCCTTCTGCAGAGGACAGAATGGTACTTTCCACACATCATGGCAACCTGAGTTGTGTTTGACTACACCTGTTGTGTGGGCGGAGCCTATGCATATTCCCTGATGACAAGATTCCACATAGCCATAGAGAAGGCAAACAGGACATTTGACACAACAGGAGCCATGAAGTAAAAATACAAAGGATCAATGACACGCCTGTTACTAAAAATCAGATACATATTTTAATATAAAATATAACCAATTTTGGTAAGGGTAGTTAAATATTTCACAAAAAGTACATAGATTTTCTATAAATACACTTACTCCATTAGCAAAACATCTACTACACTATTATTTCAACATGATCTCATGATTATTCATATGTATTTAATGTAAAAGGTTATTCTGACACATATACACTAAAACTTACAATATTACTCATATAAAACTCAAATAATTTGTGAATGAACATTTAACATGTTTACAAATCCTTATAATTTTTAAATCAATCAATTAATCACTTAATTCTCGGTAGTCATAATCAATAGGATTGTCTTCAATTGCATTTATTTAATGCAGTTGGCTCATTTGCTTAACTGAAATAACTTTTATTGTGTTCTGTGTGACTTCTGTATATTATTTTAAACCAAGCTACACCTTAAACCTTAAAATTAATAAAATGTCTTTAATCATTTAGACATTACGGCTCATGTAATGTTCTTATTTTAATTAGAAAATAATTCATACATCCATATACACTGCTGTTCAAAAGTTTGGGATCAGTAAGTTTTTCAATGTGTTCTTTAAGCTCATCAAAAAATACAGAAACAAACAAACAAACAAACAAACAAACAGTAATATTGTAAAATAAATTGCAGTTTCTAATATTGGTTTCCTATTTTAATATACTTTAAAATTTAAAATAAAAGCAGGAATTCACAGGAATAAATGATATTTTAAAGTACATTAAAACAAGAAAGCTGTGATTTTAAATTGCAATAATATTTCATAAAATTACAGGTTTTTTTTCTATATTTTTGATCAAATAAATGCAGATGAGCAAACAAAAACTTCTTTAAGCATCTACCCAAACTTACAAAAAAACAGTTTTTTTATCTATAAATTTTACATACAAATACCATTGCATAAACAATTTAGACCAGACTGATTATTAATTTGCCTCGCAAAACTAAAAGCTAAACTAAATATCTTAGGAACGTGCTGAATCATTGTAGTTCACGATAGCGTTACATGGTAATAGACTTTACCCTTTAAACTCAACAGCTTGACAACTGGAGAGTAAAGACATGCGGTGTTTGAAGACAACACCTACACTTCTACAACTCCACCTAGTCTAACAACGTCACATGAATCAATCATTAACAATGTCTGGGTTTGTTTTGTCATTACTCATTTTTCATTACAATGACCAAATGAAAATTGTTTATAATAACCAGCACTCTCTCCACCCTCAACACCACGACTGAGGTGAGACCCTTGAGCAAGGCACCGAACCCCCAACTGCTCCCCGGGCGCCGCAGCATTGGCTGCCCACTGCTCTGGGTGTATGTTCACTACTGTGTGCGTGCACTTGGATGGGTTAAATGCAGAGCACAAATTCTGAGTATGGGTCACCATACTTGGCCACACACCACTTCCCCCCTCTCCCTTTCCCTTAATTGCAATGGAGTCTGCAGCGCAACTTCCTGTAAATGTGGTTTGTTGAGGGCCTTCATTCCTATGGAAACACAATAGCGTGACAGGAATGAGATGATGGCACAATGGCCGAGGCCGTGAAGGAGGCGGGTTTGAACTTAACCATGGCTGAGCCTTTGTGCTTTAGCTCCATTGAAAAGGCAAAAAGGAAAAGCAAGAAAAGACAGGCTGAAAATGGTGAAGAATATGGTGAAGGGCTGGGAAAACTTTGAGAGGGGAGGAGAAAGTGAGAATGGGAGTGGGAAATGCAAAATAGGTTGAATGGGAATTAAAAAAAGAATGTGTTTGTGTGTGTGTGCTGAATTCTGCTCCCCCCAGCTGAAGTAATCAATATGCTGTGCGAGAGGGATAGAGACCAAACCACAACACAGAATGTGGGTCAGTGAAGAAACGAATACAGTCCTGAATAGTATATAGTTAACTGTGCATTTTAAACATATCATATTATCACACACACTGAGAATCATCCACAAAGCTTATATTCTGCACTAATGATCCGTAACTCATAGCTTGGTTCGGTTTTATTAATAATAGGATGTCTAAGTGTTATAATGAAGTCTGTTTGGAACAAAATAACATCAATCATTTGGGGTTAATGTAGTATAGACTCTTGAAACAGAATCATTAATTCATATCTGGTCAATAAGTCATTACACATACAATATTTACATGTCTCTCACTGCTCTTTCACACCACAGTCTCAGCCTGAGAGATGTATTGACTGCAAGACTGACAGCCTACAACAGTCTGTGTGTTTGAAAACACGTACGCATCCATCTAACACCTCTCCATTGTTTATCAATGTCTTTACACTGCATTAAAATGATCCACTTCTGTGACTCATTGACGTTTTATTCTATTTGCTCCCCCAATTTTGATAAAATTGAGACAGCAAGCTATTCATCATAGACTAGATATAACTAAATAAACAATGCATATGCATAACTTGATACTTGCATAATATGCTGCATGGTGGCACAACACCGCAGTAAATGACTGGGATAGAGCAGTTTTATGCAGGATTACGTAACCATCCCAATTCTAAGGAGAAGTGGAAGGAAGGATAAGGCAGCGATCAGTCATCAGTGAGCAATAAAACATCCAGCAGGCATAGATCAGAGTGCAGTGCTGTGATATAACCTGCTGCTTGTGAAACAGCCGGGGTGCATGACTTCATAATGTCTACACATGAGCGCATCATCAATGGCAAAGGCTGAGACTTTGTGTGCACAATCATTTTATTGATTTGCACAAGTATATTAAACGTTTTTGAAAGGACAACAGACAAATGAGATTTGAAGTCTATATATATATATATTGATATATAACTGACTGGAGTATGAATGCGATTTAAACCTGAACACATACAGTCATAAATGTATGCCTCTCCGCTTTAAGGCTATGAGACGAGTGAATGAATGCTTGAATGGTTATTAGGCACTTCTGCTGAAATACTGGCATCATTTTGTAAGAAGTCTTATGGGTAACACTTTACTGATAAAGTTCATAACAAGTACAATGCAGTTCATAATATAATGCATTCAAATAGTAAGAACTGTCATGACTTGGGAGTCCAAAAGTCTGAGACTACATTGCAAATTTTGGATTTAAAATGTAATTTAAACCTGTTAATAATAATAATAATAATTTTTAAAATTAAGGAAATAAATAAATAAATAAATAAATAAATAAATGTTCACATAAAATTATTAAAAAAAAATTCAAGAATTTCTAGGTCATAATTAAAAAAAATGTATATGAACTCCTCTGTAAAAAGTATAATTGTTTTGCTTGCCACAGGATGCTGTCTGGAACGTTCTTAAATCATTTTGGATAACAAGATCATCAGGTTTTGCACAAATCTGTGATTTTCATGTCTTTAAGGCAAAAGACATTATAAAGGTTTTTTTTTTTTTTCAATTTAACTGTTCACTCAATTTGAGGAAAATAACTAACTAACTAAATAAACAAATGAATAAACAAATAAATAAATAATTGTTGTTAATAAAAATAATTTTATTATTATACATTTTTTATAAATATTTATTTCTTTTTTATTTAATATAATATATAGAAAAACTTGTTTCAGACTTTAACCCCACTGTATATTTTTTTTTAAATCTTCACTGCATATGAACTTCTGATCATTTATGCATTATATAAAGTTTGTGACTTATTAATGCAAGTCATTTTAAAAAGTTACCCTCCAAGGTAAAATGGTGCTGAGTCTGATGCAACACAGGAGCTGAGAGGCCAGCTAAACCTAGTCACTCTCCACATAAACTCTGCCATTCACATGCCTCAGCCCAAATCTTATTTCAATATCCTTTCACACTCTTGTCTACGGCAGACCATGTTACTAACCAACTTTCTAAAAGTATTTAGTTCCCACGGGTACCTCTCCCCACCCTCCACCCCTCCACCCCCTCTTTCCCCCTTAGTGGCAGCCGAGAGGATTTTTCCACCATGGTCTTACCGTCAGCGCACTCTTCATAGTACCAGTCCAGCTCGTAGTAATCAGCCTCCACAAACCTCTGCATGCTCAGTCTCCTTCAGTCTTGAGCTGCAGCCTCTCCCGTCCAGCGTCTGAGGTCACACACACATACATGCACCCACGGCCGCCCATTCTCCCAACAGCCCGGTAGCCCGATCTACCACTTACTAGTCATAAGACATTCTACACATACAAGGTCAAGAGATGATGAAGGGAAAATGCAGCGTCTCTAAAAGCCAGCAGCGTTGCGCAGGAAACTGTACCGCTATAGTCAAGGTTGTATCACACTCCAGAGGGCGGGGCCTACCAGCAAAGCCAGCCAATCAGAGCGCACTTCATCAGAGCAGCTTCGTCACAGCCCGACCTCATCTCCTTTAGAAAGGTTGCCATGGCAACTGGCTCTGACTCCAGGTTGTATTTGTGACTGCATGTGCTTTGTTGCTTAACTTCCCTCTGTATTTCTCCATCACTCCTCCATTGATCTTTCCTGCCAGTGGTAGCGATGCATGCGTGGAATTTTTGATTTTGGTGCTCAGCTCAAATGTAAGTGGCTGGTACAGTGACGGCAGGTGTTCTGCTTCTGTCTGCCTGCCAAAAGAAGCAGCTGACTCTCTGCAATTCACTCTGCCAAGAACTGCTACAAATAGGTTGGTGGAAAAAAGGAGACACACTTAAATCTGCAGTGGTCCTGGATTTTTATCTTTGCTTCTCTAATCTATACAAAGGTTTTGTCTTGTTATTCATATTCTTTGTAAAACTAAATACTGATTTAATTTGATAATATTGGCTATTTGATTCTATTCAACACCACAGTGTATTCTTGAATGGTGTAAATGATCCAATCAGAAGCTTGCATTCAGCTATGATGTCATTTTCCTGTGCCATGGACCTGCTACTGATGACTTACCAGTTGCCACCTCATCGGCTCACTGGTGAAAGGCTCATACTGATGACTTCATGCTGGTGGGGTAATGGATTTATGGAGTTGTGTGATATGAAGAGTGATTGGCGGAAACAAAGGGAAAAATTATGACTATAATTACCTAGTTACTTCTGACTTGATTAGTAATGTAACAATGTTTTTTTTTTTTTACATTGTAAATGTGTCATGACAGTTAAGTACTTAAAGGGATAGTTCACCCAAAAATTAAAATTCTGTCATTCAAACGTTAAAATAGTCCATGTGACATCAGCGGTCCAACTGTAATTATATGAAGTTACAAGAATACTTTTTTTGCACAAAGAAAACAAAAAGTTCATTGCCATTATCAAGAGTACCATAACAACTGCGCATACATTCTTCTGCTTGCAAACAAGGCGCAGTGCATGCGTGTTATACGTCAGCAGCAGTGTTGACAAGTCCGCGGTTTTACGTCAGAATTGGGCTACTTTAACTTTGTTGGCACAGGTTGTTTTTAATGTCTGCAGGTTGAAGCGACCCCAATAACGTGATATTTAGCCCCAGGATTGTGAATTGTATCAGGGCAACCCTGCTCAAAAACTAGGGATGCACTGATACCCCTTTTTCCAGTGCTCGGCCGATACAGATACTTTTATTTTTGGTACTTGCTGATACAGAGTACAGATACCGGTATTTTCACTGTATTTGTAAATTTTTTAAATATTGGGTACAGAAACCAAATGAATATGCATAATGTTAGTTGGTTAACTTCATTTATCAAATAGATATATCCTTCAGGTATTTTCACACTTAATTATGCCCATTAAAATGTATTTGACAAGTTTTTGTTACTTTCACTGTTTTTGCTCGGTTACATTATCTTTAATTTGATAGATTATTATCTATTAAATATCCATTGCAGCGGCTCAGTACTGTAATCACGTTTTGCTGTAATAATGCAGGGAACCACTCGTTATAAATCTCCTAACTGTGATATTTTCAGAAATAAGTCACGGTTTTTTTCATCTGAAACTTGCTGCAATTTATATTCCGAAGCGGCTCATATAATGCAGAAACACTCATGAAGCAAGCAAAACATGCATAACCCACACACGTTTGTATTGGTGCAGAATGAGAAAGTGCATTTCACACAGACTGCTAGTTTAACTTTCATCATAAATTTGTGTATGCTTAAGGTTGAAAATAACAGTTTTTTATAGTGAATGCCCCTATAAATGTGGTTTTATATTTACGATTTAGCGAACATCAATAAAGATCGTGCAACAGAAGTTCTCTCTCTCTCTCTCTCTCTCCCATTAAGTAACTTGTGCATTGTTTTACTTGTTTTTGACATATCCGACTGAACTACAAACTTTCGAGTGATGTCTGTGAGAAAGGGTTATTCACTCGCCAAGCTCGCACATGTGCGCCACCACGCGCTCAATCCATTCAGCGTGCTTTGCTTATCAGCTCGCGCACATCAGCTATACAGGTGTTAATACTGAATGTTTAATATTATATTAATTGCATACATAACTCCATTCTGCTGTCTGTTGTTCTGTTGTCTGTGTTTCTTCGTCCGTATACAGCACTTATCACATGCTGTATAGGTATTTTAATGAGTACGAGTACAAGTACAAGTACAAGTACAAGTACAAGTACAGGAGCTCATTATCGGGCTCGAAACCGATATCAGTATCGGTGTCGGTGCGTCTCTACCAAAAACGTGTATTTTATCCCCCGGAACACGATTTTTACTGGGGGACTCTCCTCGAAATGCGATTGGGCTAGTTTTGGCTAGTTTTGAGTAGCAGTTGGGCGGGTTTTCTTGCGAAAACCTGGCAACCCTGGTCAGCAGCACCACACGCATGTGTCGTGATACTCTCGATAATGAGGACTGTTCCGGGAAAGAAGAAATCGCTGAATAAAGTCTTTTTTTTTTGTTTGTTTTCTTTGTGCAAAAAAAAGTTTTATCGTAGTTTCATTAAATTACGGTTGAACCACTGATGTCACATGGACTATTTTGACGATGTCCTTACTACGTTTCTGTGCCTTGACCGTGATAGTACCCTTGATGTCTATAGAGCAGGGGTGCCCAAACTCGGTCCTGGAGGGCCGGTGTCCTGCAGACTTTAGCTCCAACTTGCCTCAACACACCTGCTGGGAAGTTTCTAGTATGCCTAGTAAGAGCTTGATTAGCTGGTTCAGGTGTGTTTAATTGGGTTGGAGCTAAACTCTGCAGGACACCGGCCCTCCAGGACCGAGTTTGGGCACCCCTGCTATAGAGGGTCAGAAAACTCTTGGATTTCATCAAAAATATCTGAATTTGTGTTCTGAAAATGAACAAGGTCTTATGGGTTTGGAACGACATGAGGGTGAGTAATTAATGACAGAATGTTCATTTTGGGGGTGAACTAACCCTTTTCCTTTACGAAGAAAGAAACCAATCATCATGTTCATTACTGCAAAAGAAACAAAAAACACCACCACAAATCAGATATAAATCATACTCAGTATCTTAATATACTTGACAATTAAAATGTTACACTACTACTACTACTACTATATTTTGCATTACAGTAAATTATTATTTAAGGCTAAAGACAATGGTGGTATGTGCCAAACTGTCTAAATAATGTTGTAATATGACATTACCATGCCATAGTGTGCCAAAAAAGAAGCTTAAAGTTTTAGCTTAATTTTCCTTATGAAAACACACTTCCTTATTTTGTGGTGAAATATGACTTGGACATTCATTGACAGCGAGATGGAGAAGAGCAAACGGTCTAGAAAGATTAAAGTAAAATGCGCTGAAATTTCAGGTTCATAAAATTCATACAATAAGAACTCAAAAGTATGCAAATATTAAGAAAATGAATACTACACAGTAGGGATGTGCATCTCCATAACTGAGACTGATGCGATATACATCTCTATGCATAGCCAACGACACGATACATTAAAGATACATATGAAGCAGCTACAGATGCAATACAATTCACCCCTATTATGATGCAGTGCAATCTGATTCGATTCAACACAATACGATTCAATGCAATATGATGCAATGGGAAAAAAATATATGATGCTATGCAATTCAATGATACAAATAGTCCGCTTTTATTTCTTTGTTTCAGACAGACAGCAAATCATAAATTAAGTGCCTTCTGACTTCTAGCGCCTCAGTCTCTGATATGTTGTAACACGTCACATTCATGTAGCAGCAGTGATGATAAGAGAACGCGCTTAAAAAACAGTTTAGAGAGGAGAAATCTATCTACATATAAAATATTGGTCACAAAATAATAAATAATAAAAGTATAGCGCATCTACTAACAATTATATATAAATAAATCAGTTTTTACCAATATGTTAGAAATGATGCATCATGATACAAATGCCAACTTGTATTCAATGCACACTTTTTTTAAATCAATGCATCGCATTGTTACATTTTTATGCTGATGCACCGATGCGAATCGGTGAATCTTACCATCCCTACTACACAGTATTGACAGTTACATTTTGCTTTAACAGCAACAATAAAACAATTTTCAAACAAAGACACTACAGGATCAACTATTGTGTGTTTCCAAGAAGCACAAAGTAGTGGTGCATTTCTAAATGAATCAGTGAATAATTGAGTGAATATTTCAATGACTCACTCATAATCCAACAAAGTCTTTGACACTTCTTGTCACCTACTGGTGTAAGGATGCAAATCAAAGAAGGGTCTTTAAAAAATTCCCACCACTAATGCACAGACTGATGGCCTGTTTAGAATACTACAAACACAGACAAGCAGAGTGCCACAAAAAATGAAAACTGCCAGTGCTGTTGTACTCTAAATCAACTCTCTTGGAGCACCACTCAAGGGGAAAAACATGGCCAATTCGAGGACCAGAACTAAGGTTTGCATATATTACATAACACCATGCACTGTGAGAGATTTAGTTAAAATCATGTTAGCCACAGTCCCTCCCCAACCCAGAGCTGGGCCTCAGTTTTGAACTATTTTTAGCTAATATATGAAAGAGCTGCATGACAGCTCAAAAGATCCAGGGCATCCAAATGAATCAGTATCAACGACACTCAAACACACTCTACTGTAAAACTCCAATCTCTGAGATACATAATCTCTGATGACTATTGCACACTGAAAGACAGCTATCGAAAACAGCATTTGTAATGTCTGAAGGGTGAACAACTTTAAATAATACAAGAAAGAATATTATACTAAACCATAAATAAGTACAAGGGACTCTACTCTCTCTACTCTATTTATAGCACTGGACATTTTGGAATATATTTGCATATCTATGTAAAATAATTTTCCAGGGAGACCAAAACATGATCTCTACATTGTTGACTGCAGTCATTTTACTATTTCAACTCAGTGGTTAAGAGCCTGGCTGGATGTAAAGTCGACTGCAGATCTGTCTGTTAAATGCAGAATAAAATGAAAGTTTTTTATGAGGTCAAATGGTGATGACCTCAGTGTTCAATCAAACTCAAGGACAGATCATAACAAAAGGAACTGATCTAACAGTCCTATCAGCTGCTCCCATAAACAATGAGTGACAGGAAACTCAGCCAATGACCAGCAGTGTAGGGCGGTTACCTGGCAATACAACCCAGTGTTGTGGAAACTAAACACAGCTGTCACATATGAACAACTGTACATGTATTAACCAAATTATATTAAAAGTACTCACATGCACTTTTCATACATACATGTAAATTAAGATCATAAAAAGAACCTTCTGATTTAACTTGAGCATAGGTTTACTGAAAGTAATTATAGAGCAAATGTTCAACCAACACATCCTTATGTGTGTTTATTTGTGTGTGTCAGGGCATGTCTGAGATATTTGTTGTTACTATTTTGAGTAAAATATGGTCAGAGGACAATACAACATCATGAGTGAAAGACGAGTGTATGAAAGAGAGAAAAGTAGAGGAACAATATGAGAGTGAGTGATTCTGTGCTTACGGAAATATTTGAGGGTCTCCTCGATCTGTTCAGTGGTCAGGTCGAGGTTGACATCGGGTGAGATGAGAGGCGTGTGGAGCCAGTCGTCGTGGTCATAGCCATATATTGTGTCAGCTCTCAACTTATAATGAGGCAACTGCTCCTCAAGCAAACTGATGATTTCCACCTCAGGAAGGTCAGTGCTGTTACACACATCTGACAAAGAGAGAGAGAATGCAAAGAGAACGGTGAGAAAAATGTTGAGGATGCACAGACATTTGTTTGTTACTAAAGACATTACTAAAAATAACCCAGGTACAACCATGTTTTTGTATCACGGTAGTCTTTGAAGTGCCTAGAAGTGCCTAGTAGTCATTGTACTTGCAACAAAATTAAAAACATTTAAATCAAATTAAAATGTACATAAAAAAGATGGCACAAGGACGCTTTTCAATCAAAATTTTGAAAAAAAGAAAGAAAGAAAATTATAAAACAATAGAAATTGTTTAAAATAAGACAAATATATATATTTTTCAACATTTTAGCAGGGCTAATACAGAAAATATAGGAAAAAAAGTGTATATTACAACTTATGGTTGTAATAAGTGTATAATAACAGTGTAATAATATAATAATTTGCTATCATTACAAAGATGAAGTCAAAGACACATTTGGGACCAAAATAAGCACTTATGCATGAAAATGCATCAAGTGCGAGTTTAGGCTGACCTCTAGTGGTCTGATGAAGAACTACACAACTACATTACACAACACAAGTGGAACTTTTTCTCTACAAACCTTTTAAAACAGAGTTTATCAATGAACACACAAATAAACGGCAAATTACAATCCATAACAATAGACATAAATTGTTTTGGAATGACAAAACACATAGATGGTGGAAAAATACTGAGATTCAATGTTCAAGCTAATTAGTCTTACTAGAATATGTTTATCTGCCCATCCTCCCTTCAGACAACATGCTGTTGTTCAACACAGCAGCCGTTCCTCTGTCAGACAAACAGCCCTTATTCTAAACCACCAATACCAACATAACTCTCTTTTGTACAGTAATGACTAAATAGCTTCCCAGCAGAACTGTAGGTCTGAAATGTGTGGCAAATTACAGACTCAACCACCATATGTGATGGAAACCTCATGCTTGTGTTTAACTAAGCACAGGGGGTTAACCTCTAGAATGGGACTGGCCTTACAACAATACAACTCCCATTACAGCTTTAATGCCAAATAAATGAACCACTGACGGTCAGCAGAGAAAGAGAGCAAGAGAGAGAGAGAGTGAGTGAGTGAGAGAGCGTCTAGGTGAACTTTGAGTGCACTAATGGCATGTGGCACAGTGTTGGCTCCTTGATCAAGGATAAAAGCAGTGTTCACCTTTATACAAGGTCACCAAGTTCGTGCCACAGACTCAGTGCAACTCCACATGAAGTTCACATGAATTTGAAGCTGCCGTTCGTGATTTCAATGTTAAATTTTCAATTTAAAGTAAAGCTATGTGTGGCATAATGGCTACATTCACAAAGCAGCAGAAAGTAGTTGACAGTTCAGTATCTGAGTGCTTAATACGTATTTTACCTTAATAAAAGGTAAATATGGAAAAGCTGGAATATACTACATAATTTTTTAAAAACACTAGGCACTTGCCAACTTTGTAAATAGTTACAAACTGAAGAACATGCACACTACCAGACTTTCAAGTCATTCCAAACATAACAAACTCAAATGAAAAATCGGATCAAAATATCAAACATATCTGATCTCCGACAACTAGATGGAAAAAAAAAGGGAGTCTGTGGCCATCTTACGCTACACAATTTTCTATGAAATCTGTCAACTCAAATCTGTAGACTGGCGCTGACTTTCAGCAACTAGCGTCAAATTCTCCAGATTATAAATTGGGGCCAAAATCTAGTCAAAAGATATTCCAGTAGCATATTCCAGCAG
This sequence comes from Tor tambroides, assembly GCA_021397915.2. Classification (NCBI taxonomy): domain Eukaryota; kingdom Metazoa; phylum Chordata; class Actinopteri; order Cypriniformes; family Cyprinidae; genus Tor; species Tor tambroides. Next base: position 68,423 of record JAFVLL020006220.1, on the reverse strand, counting down.
CTTTAGGTTCACACACTGCAAGCTATATACAAAAATGACAATCATATTCTATAACCAAACTTACACCATTTTCAGGATTCACAGCCATATTTTCAATCGAACCCCTACTGTGTGAACAGAAAAGCCCTGGACAAGTTTCAGTGTTATAGACGTTGTCATCTTTGATATTTACTTTCGTCACTGATGCTATGGTTCAAGGTGATATCCACAGCTATTGCGCAGATATAAACAGGGACATACTTTAGGTATCTCATTGGAGCAACTTGAATACTACATGTAAGGTGTTGTGTGAATGAGACAGTTTGAGATTCACACCTGTTATATAAAACATGATCATCAAATCCAAACACTCTCTGTGTGAACGTAGCCAACTCTTCAACAGCCTTATTTTAGCAAAGTAAAAAAAAAAAATAATAATAATAATTTATTAAAAAAGGAAATTAAATGAAATTAAATAAAATAAAGAATAAAAATTGAAGAATAAAAATAGAAGAGTTTTAGGAAGGTAACAGTTAAAGAACTCCAAAAATGGCAAGATCCTTATGGGAATATTTAAACAATGAAAGACCTTCACTAACAGTTTCAGCTGTGTGTTAAAGGGTAGCATGTAGTGCAATAGTAAAACAGTTCCTGCTTACATTTTCCTATTGATTTACTCTATAGGGATTTCAAAATACAAGCCATGAACCAAATCAACCAACATTAGTCTTTGATTTTAAGCAAGAATGTATATTAAAACCAGTAATAAAAAAGAAAACATTTTTAACAATATAAGAAGCACTGCAAATGGCACAACACAAAACATTAGATATAAGTGTAAAACAATAACATACAATTAATTTACACAATATTTTTCACATTTATTGGTAAATATTCCAATAAACAAATATTTTAGTAGTATGTGTAGCACAGGGAAACAAAATAGTATTCTGTTTAATGCTTTATGTACCAATCCATGGTACAGTAACAGTGACTTCTCTGATTGGTGGATCTCACTCAAGGATTGTGGGTAGTGTAGTTTTTCCATCAAACTTTTTTTAACCTCTTAACTGTCACCCGTCACCCTGTGGGATGCCTAAATTTATTTCCCTATATTACAATAAATCCTAATCTAATCATGACAAACTATATATCGCTGGAAAGGTCTAAGACTCCTAGATATTTTACTACAGGTTTTTTTTGTTACAAATTATGCAGGAACAGTAATAGATCAATTTATGACAAGAACGCACCTCAAAAATCTACATCATGAAAGGAGTTCTGACCTTTGTCACAAAAAGTCTTTTTTCATTGCCTTTTTCTCTATCATGCTTTAGAAATCATGATAAATTATTTATCAACTGAAAACTTAAAACATCAAAATTCATCCTGTGAAAGCCACTTTAAAATCAGACATTGCATTACCATGGAAATGGTTAATCAAAATCATATTACAAAATGTTTTCATTCATGAATTATAACAATTTAAGTTTGGATTTTTTTTTCACGTCTATGTTCAAAAATGGGGTGACAGTTAAAGGGTTAAATTAATCCTGCCACTGTACAAATCTCTGATCTAATGGTAAGATTTTCTTAAAGTTCATTGGTAAATGGTTATATGTAAGAATAATTTAGAAAACTAACATGATTTAACTTCCCTAAAAGTCTTGTATGGCTCAGGAACTCTTCTCTACTCTACATTGGAAAGAATGAGGCCCCTGAAAGGGAAACTTACTCTGTATTATAATGACATGAAGACATATCACATAAACGCATAGACTAAGAATAAAAATCACATCTTTACAAGCTTGGTGAAAACGGTACTTTTTTCAGACAGATATTAAAAATAAAGTGTAGATAATGTTGATTCTTCTAGTATAGAGGTGTATGGGGTGATTTAGTATGGGCTGAAGGTTTCATTCGGTTAAAATCTGACTAAAGAGCACTTTTTATTTATCTTGAGCCAACTGGCAAAAAATCTAAGAGCATGTCAAAACAAAACCTATCAGAGTTTGCTGAAATGAGGTGTAGCGCAAAAAAATTCACAGCAGCACACACATTCATTCACAAACACATTTTGTTCCATGTTTTATGGGGATTTTCCATAGACGTAATGATTTTTATACTGTACAAACTGTATATTTTATCCCCCAACCCTACTCCTAAATCTAACCCTCATAGAAAACTTATACACAGCCTATACCGGTCTCCTCTTTTGAGGTCAGGGGACAGCAATGCATTGTGTCCGTCTGCCCTGGAAAGCGACTGCATGTGTGAGTGATTATTTCAAGCTTGTATTTTACAACACTAGTGACCAAATCATGCTGCCCTTCCAGTCTCCTTCACCATTAAACACTCTGTTCCACTCAGAACATTAGCAGAAGATCTATTACAGACAACTGACGGAATACACCGGTTTACAGAAAGTAACAGACCTGTGTATTCTGTGTTATATTTTCGGTGTATTCTGTTATTAACTCATTTTTAACTAAAGGTTTATAGAAACAACAATACCTAAATGTATGTACAGTGGGGTACAATTTGTAAATGATCAATTTTATTGGAATAAAATATATTATCAAAATAACTTCAGTAAAAAAAGTAGAATTTTATATATATATATATATATATATATATATATATATATACACATACATACACACACACAATTTCAAATATTATGAATTTGTCAGGTAATTGGCTTGTACTGTTTAAGCTGCATGTATCAAGCTTGTGGAAAATCTTATGATAACATAATTATATATATATCGTACTTGGTTTGTATAAGCTGCATGCATATCAAGCTTGTGTAAAACCTTATGCTAACATAATTTATCATGATTTGAGAATCTTGTGAGCATCTTGTGCCTCAATGGAAGCATGAAAATCTGACCTTCTACATAAAGTAGGCAACATAGACAATGCTTCAAATGCTTGTTTTGTTTTTAAATTATTGCCCAAAACATAAATAGTTCTTAGCCACTTCATGTCTTTTTTTTAATAGTAAAGCTGGTAGTTTAATTCAAGGTTTTAATTTAGATTTTGAATCACTGACTTCTGAATCCCACTTTATGTGTGCATGTTGGCAAATCTTTAAAATGAAAAAAAAAAAAAAAAAAAT
>JAFVLL020006220.1:0-65223 GCA_021397915.2 Tor tambroides | reverse complement strand
TAATAATACTGTAAACCTTTTTACAGTATTTTACTGGCATCCAGCTGCCAGTAAGTTACTGTAAAATTTACAGTAATCTTTTTACAGTGTACATAAACATTTCCAGCATTTGAATAGCACTTTTAATCAAGCCTGTAAATATAATGCATTATAAATGTATTGTTGGTGAGGTATAAAGCTATTTGTTTTATATACAGTATGCTTTCAAATGAACATTGCAGGTATAATCTATCTACTGACTGCTACACTGTTATAGAGCATAATGCAATATAGCTAGTACATGAAAAATATAACCCATGAAATTTGGTGCTCCTCATTTTAATGCATTAAACAGTACTAAAGCATAATTATTAATAATGTAAGTTTATATTACAGTGTAACAGTGTCACAATTTATAATACATGCAACTGATTATAAAAATGTTAACCCTAAAATGCACAGCTAACTTCACCTAGAACAAACATGTGGGTCTAGAATACAAATCATATGCATGTCTTTATAAACCTGTTTATATTGATAAAATACATTAGCTTAGAGTGTGTTATACCTACTTAAAATCGCTGTGGGGTGACTGTCACTATAGGTAATAAATAAGGTTACATATGCACTACCAGTAAAAAAGTTTTTGAACAGTAAGATTTTTAATGCTTTTGTTTTTAAAGAATTCTCTTCTGCTCACCAAGCCTGTATTTATTTGATCCAAAACACAGAAAAAGCAATAATATTGTGAAATAATTTACTATTTAAAATAACTGCTTTCTATTTGAATATATTTTAAAATGTCATTTATTCCTGTGATCAAAGCTAAATTTTCAGCATCATTACTCCAGTCTTTTCCAGCAATTATTCTAATATGCTGATTTGCGGCTCAAGAAGTAGTGCATTTATATAAAAAATACAATATTTATAAATAATTAATTATATATTTAGGTTTCAACTAAGATGTTACTAGCTTTTGCTCTTATACTCCAGCTGGTCTACTTATGAGAGACAGAATTTATTACTATTGTCAATTCATAATAATAATAGTAATTATAATAATAGTTATTGTTGTATTTAACACCAAAAACTGTTAAAAAAATAGCTGTAAATAAAGATTAAATATTATTTATTATATGTTTTACAAGAAAATACTACTTCTTTCTACTTCAAAATTTTACATTTAATTCAGTGTGGTACTCGCATGTTTCTTCGGAATTATTTGTGATCCCTATGGGAAATTTTTCAAAAGCAAAACAAATCAAAAACAACAAAAGAAACATGATTGATGTAGTTAATTATTACTCTAGTTATATAATGGCACACTTGCAGTGCATGCTGGCATGCATGCTGTACCAATATGAGAATGGTCTGTGCAGTGTTGACATGATCAACCTTATGAAATGTTCTGGGACACGGCAAATTAGTAATAAATCTAAACAGCAGGCCATGACATTAATTAGTCACAATAAAAGCTAAAACATACTTATACTTGTTCCTGAAATGTATGATTAATGCATTGAAACTTAATGATTCAAACTGTGTAACTCACCAATTTCCTTCAGCACTAACATTAGTAATAATGTTCTAACATTAATGAGTGTTTACGCTCACACCAAATATTATTAAATAGAAATAGTGAAAAGATCAGAGAAGAGGAAGCCCAACAAGTAGAAGAATCTGAAGTATTGTGCATATTTTAAATGTTTTAACCAGTTATGTCATCACCAAGCAAGGATGGAAAAACCTGTTTGGATCGTTTAGATGTCAGAATAAGATTCTTGAGCATTACTGAAAGACACTGAGTTACTGTGACGGCACGTCTCTTTGATAGCACAAAGACTTTTGAGTTTTAAAAGGATCGAAATGTCAAAGGGCACAGGTACTGTACCTTCCTCCAGGGTGTATGGCTCTGCATCTTCCTCATCATCAGCACTGTTTGAGCTAAAGTAAGACGAGCTAGATATTTCCAGGATCTCTGAAGAGGAGTCAAACTCAAAGTACTCCTCTTTAGAGTGATCAAGAGTCAATGCCATGCTGTCTCTGGGCTAGTTAAGCCCAGGCTGGCTCAGTTGTCTCACGTCCACAGCCATCTGTGAGACCGTGACGTTGGGCTGGACATATAACCCCATCTCAAAGATCAGATAGACCGTCTCTCACTGACACACACCTGTCTCACAGCAGACTCAATGCTTGGACGCTACCACTCGCATAAGAAACAGCAGGGGATGTGCAAACTGAGTTAAGAAAATAACCCAACTACATTTTTGTAGATCAACATGCATTTACGTATATAATTATAAGAAATTACTGAAGGTTTTATATTAGATTTATATTAGGTTTTATAAGATTGGTCTAACTTAAAACTTGAAAGAAAGTCTGACCCCTCTTCTGCAGAGGACAGAATGGTACGTTCCACACAACATGGCAACTTATCAAGGCGTGACCGAGTTGTGTTTGACTACACCTGTTGTGTGGGCGGAGCCTATGCATATTCCCTGATGAAAAGATTCCACATAGCCATAGAGAAGGCAAACAGGACATTTGACACAACAGGAGCCATAAAGTAAAAATACAAAGGATAGCATGACACACCTGTTCCTAAAAATAAGATACACATTTTAATACAAAATATAACTAATTTTGATAAGATTAGTTAAAAATATTCCACAAAATACATAGATTTTTCTAAAAAACAAAAAAAACAAAAACAAAATTTGCATAAGTTAAAAAAAAAGAAAAGTATGTGTATGTATACACTGCCCTCCAAAAGTCTGGAAACACCCCTGGCAAAGTGTGGTTTTGGATGATATCAGCATAAATCCTTATCATTTTTTGTGCAAATACTGTACATTAAAGTAACTTGACATTATCACTGAAGACCAGCAATAATTTTCATTTTGATTACATAATAATGGCAATATATACATGTCAAAGTCAGACATGCCCTTTTGCCAGCTGTCCGTAAGAAGTGTCCAAACAGTGTGAATCATCTTTGGGCAATCCTTCAGGAGGCTTGGAGTAATATATCAAGTCAATGTTTGAATAAACTGACAGCTCGGATGCCCAGATTATGCAGAGCTGTAATAGCTGCTAATGGTGGATATTTTGATGAAACGAAAATTTACGTTTTTTCTATGTATAAACTGTTTATGGAATAAAATATGTTTTCGTAGTTTGTGTTGTCCCTTATCAGTGCAAAATTATCACAAATTAAAAAGGATTCATGCCAATAGTGTCCAAAACCCCACTTTCTAGGGCGTTTCCAAACTTTTGGAGGGCAGTGTATATATATATATTACAGGGCTCGACAGTGCGAGCATTTCACTCGCATTTGCGACTAAAAATAGATGTGTGCGAACTGGAAAATGTATTTAGGAGCACAAGTGCGAATACAAAACAAAATACAAAACAGCCTAACTTATACAGTAGCCTATAACAGACGTATTAATTTATTCTGTTTATTTATGGAAAAATTGCGATGCAGCCTCATATGATTACAGAACTTTAAAAAGGCAACGGTTTAATTTAAATGAGCACAGATGAGAAGAAAAGCGGAGCGAAGTTAAAAGTGGAAGGCGTGCTGAATGACGCACATTCGCCACTAGAGGGCGCTGACGCTGTTACCGTGCGGTAACCCAGTAAACAAAGCAGCTGCCCTACTTTCCTAAAACTGTGTAAATAATGTTTCACACTCACAGTCATTTAGATATTTATATTTGCTTTAGTCTTCACAATAGCATCAAATAATTCTTACTTAAAGACTTAATGAGCTATTTATTTTCAAACATTTTTTCTAACCTAAAACATGGCCCATCCACTGATCTATAATAGAGAACAGTGGGCCTATCTATATATCAACGACTGATTCGTTATTATTGTTCAGTAACACAAGTTCCATTAGTTAACATGAAAAAAACAATGACTGCATTTATTAATAATGCTATCTTAATTTCAACTTTTAATAATACATTATAAAATCAAAAGTTGTCTTAATATAATTCAATGGAGCTAACATTAACATAGTTGTATTTTTTATTAATCAACATTAACAAAGAATATTAACTACTGCAACAATTAGCTATTGCACATTTTTAGTTAATGTTAACCTGCTTTAACTAATGTTAACAAATGGGACCTTATTGTAAAGTGTTACCTATTGTTCTTTCGTTCATTTGAACAATCTTTTGCACTCTAATCTTGAAACACTTGTTTACTTTATATTTTTATGTATTTTTTATAAAAGTCTTTTAGTAAATTATCTTTAATAAAGTTATTTAACCTGTTAGGAGGACAACACTTTTTTTCACTTAGAAATTATATATTGTGATTTAAAAAAACCAAAACAACATATACCGTGACAAAAGCTTCAATGATTATTGTGAAATTTTTATACCGACACAGTTTAATAGGACTATAACTAATTAAATAATTAGCCTATTAAATAGTGTCTAAAGTAAAATTATTTAAAAACCTTGTGTACTTTCTGTATTCTGATAAATTAAATAATTGTGCTTGTAAATGTCTCTTTATATCCCCTTATTAAGCTAAAACACATAATTTGAAAAATTTGCATTGCGCCCCTAAATTTTTTTAATGCGCTCCTAAATTTTTTGACTTAGGAGCACATGTGCTCCTTGGGGAAAAGGTAAGCGTCAAGCCCTGTATTAGGGCTGTCAATCGATTAAAAAATTTAATCGCGATTAATCGCATGATTGTCATGAGTTAACTCGCGATTAATCGCAATTTAATCGCACATTTTTATTTGTTCTAAATGTACCTTAAATTAATACTTTTCAAGTTTTTAATACTCTAATCAACATGGGCATAGATAAATATGGATGCTTTATGCAAATGTATGTTTATTATTAATGAAACCATAGTCAACACAGAGCATGAAGACTAGACATGTTTCAAAGGTCATAGATGTTTTTCAAAGAACTTGTTAATGTCTATTAGACACACGAAAAAAGAAATACCAGGTTCCCATTAGTTCTCTTTCTTTGCACTGAGCAATTTACTTACACAAACCTGTTTACATTTTTGCAGGACAGGGCAGTTCTTCTTCTGAACATGCAAAATGTGCATTTATTATTTATTATTACATTTGTTTGCCTCTCTGTGCCCACATACTGTATTTTGATGAAGCTAAATTCTCAATAAAATTGTTTTCATTGGTATATTTTACTGTTTCTGTTGTCAGACAACGGAATGAATATGAAATAGTGACTGAAACGCGACCCATAAACGGGATCAACATAACCAGCTCTCCCTTCCAAGATGTTAATCTGCACAAAAAAAAAATCATGATAATCGAGCCGTCGTCTGAATTTGCGTTAACGCGTTATTAACACGTTAACTTTGACAGCACTAATATATATATATATATACACACACACACACACACACACATGAAATGATATGTTTCCGGAGACTTACTCCATTAGAAATCTTCTACAAATTCTGATCTGATCTCATGATTATTTATATGTATTTTATGTAAAATGTGATTCTGCCACACATACACTTAAGTTTGAACAGACCCTAAAACTTACAATATTAATCATCTAAAACTCAAATAATTTATGAATGAACAACTTAACAGACATAGAAATATTTACAAACCTGTATTAATTTTTAATGAATTAGTATTCATAATAAACTGTATTTATTTAATGCAGTTAGCTCATTTATTATTAATGTTCTGTTTGTAGTCCGTTTATATTATTTAAAACCAAGCTACACTTTAAACCTTAAAATTCATAAAATTTCTTGTAATCATTTAGAAATTACTGATCTAATGCTTTTATTTTGATTAGTAAAGTATTCATACATCCATTTGTACATATACCATTATTGCAAGTTCAAGCATCTACCCAAGCTTACAAAAAACTGTAAGCTTTTGAATACACCATATAGACCAGACTGATTATTAACTTGTCTCACAAAGCTAATAACCTAACCCAAATTTCTTAGGAACGTGCGGAATCATTTTAATTCACAACAGTGTTATATGGTAATAGACTTTACCCTTTAAACTCAACAGCTTGACAACTGGAGTGTAAAGACATGCGGTGTTTGATAACAACACCTACACTTCTACACTTCTGCAACTAACAACGTCACATGAATCACACATTAACAATGTCTAGGTTTGTTTTGCTATCGCTCATTTTTCGTTACATTGACCGAATGCAAATTGCTTATAATTGCAATGGAGTCTGCAGCTCAACTTCCTGCAAATGTGGTTTGTTGAGGGCCTTCATTCCTATGGAAACACAATAGCGTGACAGGAATGGGACGACGGCACAATGGCCAAGGCCGTGAAGGAGGCGGGTTTCTTACTTAACCATGACTGGGCTTTTGTGCTTTAGCTCCATTGAAGAGGCTAAATGGAAAAGCAAGAAAAGACAGGCTGAAAATGGTGAAGAATATGGTGAAGGGCTGGGAAAACTCTGAGAGGGGAGGAGAAAGTGAGAATGGGAGTGGAAAATGCAAAATAGGTTGAATGGGAATAAAAAAGAATGTGTGTGTGTGTGTGTGTGTGTGTGCTGAATTCTGCTCCCCCCAGCTGAAGTAATCAATATGCTGTGCGAGAGGGATAGAGACCCAAGCCACAACACAGAATGTGGGTCAACGAAAACAAAAAGTACAGTTCTGAATAGTATATATTCAAGTACATTTTAAACACAAACATATATCACATACACTGTGGGAATCATCCACGAACAGAGCTTATATTCTGCACTAATGATCCGTAACTGATAGCTTGGTTCGGTTTTATTAATAATGGGATGTCTAAGTGTTGATGAAGTGTTTGGTACAAAATAACATGAGTTAATGTAGACTGTTGAAACAGAATCATTAATTCATATTTGGCCAATATTTACATGTCTCTGACTGCTCTTTCACAACATTGTCTCAGCCTGAGAGATTTCTGTATTGACTGTAAGAGTGACAGCCTACAAGTGTGTGTGTTTGAAAACACGTACGCATCCATCTAACACCTCTGTATTGTTTATCAGTGTCTTTACACCGTATTAAAATGATCCACTTCTGTGACTCATTGAGGTTTTATTCTCTTTGCTCCCCTAATTTTGATAACATTTTGAAACAGCAAGTGACTCATAATAGACCTGATATAACTAAATAAACATTGCATATATGCATAACTTGATACTTGCATAATATGCTGCATGGTGACACAATATCGCAGTAAATGACTGGGATCAAAACAGAGCAGTTTTATGCAAGATTACCTAACCATCCCAATTCTAAGGTGAAGTATTATAAGAAAGGAAGGATAAGGCAGCGACCAGTCATCAGAGAGCAATAAAACATCCAGCAGGCATAGATCAGAGTGCATTGCTGTGATATAACCTGCTGCTTGTGAAACAGCCGGGGTGCATGACTTCATAATGCCTATATATGAGTGCATCAAAGGCGGAGACTATGTGTGCGCAATCATTTTATTGATTTGCACAATATATAAAATGTTTTAAAAGGACATCAGACAAATGAGATTTGATGTCTATGTATATTCAAATATAACAGACTGGGGTATAAATGCGATTTAAACCTGAATAACCTATGCCTCTCCACTTTAAGACTATGAGGCGAGTGAATGAATGCTATGGTTATTAGACATTTCTGATGAAATATAGGCATTACTTTGTAAGAAGTTGTATGGGTAACAGTTTACTGATGAAGTTCATAACAAATACAATGTAGTTCATAATACAATGCATTCAAATAGCAAGAACTGTCAAGACTTGAGGGGCAAAAATCTGAGACTACATTGCAAATTGTGGATGGAATTTAAAGTAATTGAATGTAATTTAAACCTGATAATGATGATGATGATTATGATAATAATAAATGCATGAATAAATAAATAAATAAAACAAGAAATTTGGACATAAAATGATTACAAATTATTCAAGATTGTGAACTCCTTCGTAGAGTGCACACTTTTTTTTGACTGCAACAGGATGCTGTCTGGAACATTCTTGAAACATTTTGGATAACATGATCACTAGGTTTTGCACAAATTTGTGAATTTCATGTCAGTTTGAGTGGTGCTATCATTAAGGAACATCGTAAAAATTAAGCTCATTTTCCAATTTAACTTTTCACTCAATTCGAGGAAAATAAATAAATAAATAAATAAATAAATAAATAAATAAATTTGCTAATATTTAATAATTAAATAATAATAATAATAATTATTATTATTTTTTTTATATATATGCACTGCATATGAATTTATTATTATTTATGCATTATATAAAGTTTGTGACTTATTAATGCAATGCATTTTAAAAAGTTACCCTCCAAGGTAAAATGGTGCTGAGTCTGATGCAACACAGAAGCTAAGAGGCCACCTAGCCACTCTCTACATTACCTCTGTCATACACATGCCTCGACCAAAATCTTATTTCAATATCCTTTCCCAGTCTATGGCAGACCATGTTACTAACCAACTTTCTAAAAGTGTTTAATTCCCTAGGGTACCTCTCCCCACTCCTCCGCCCCCTCTCTCCCCCTTAGTGGCAGCCGATGAGATTTTTCCACCATGGTCTTACCGTCAGCACACTCTTCATAGTACCAGTCCAGCTCGTAGTAATCAGCCTCCACAAACCTCTGCATGCTCAGTCTCCTTCAGTCTTGAGCTGCAGCCTCTCCCGTCCGGCGTCTGAGGTCACACACACATACATGCACCCACGGCCACCCATTCTCCCAGCAGCTCGATCTACCACTAACTAGTCACAAGACATCCTACACACACAAGGTCAAAGAACAAGAGATGATGAAGGAAAAAACGCAACGTCTTTAAAAGCCAGCAGTGTTGCGCAGGAAACTGTACTGCTATAGTCAAGGTTGTATCACACTCTAGAGGGCGGGGCCTACCAGCAAAGCCAGCCAATCAGAGCTCACTTCATCAACTGCTTCGTCATAGCCTGACCCCATCTCCTCCAGAAAGGTTGCTATAGCAACTGGCTCTGACTCCAGGCTGTATTAGTGACTGCATGTGTCTGCATGTGCTTTGTTGCTTAACTTCCCTTTGCATTTCTCCATCACTCCTCCATTGATGTTTTCAGCCAGTGGTAGAGATGCATGCATGGAATCTTTGATTTTGGTGCTCAGCTCAAACATAAGTGGCTGGTACAGTGACTGCAGGTGTTCTGCTTCTGTCTGCATGCCAAAAGAAGCAGCTGACTCTCTGCAATTCACTGTGCCAAGAACTGCTACAAATAGGCCGGTGGAAAAAAAGGAGACACACTTAATCTGCAGAGGTCCTGGATTTTTATCGACCACAGAGTTTTTTGTACTCTATACAAAGGCTTTGTCTTGTTATTCATATCCTTTGTAAAACTAAATGCTGATTTAATTTGATAAAACTGGTTATTTGATTCTATTCAACACAGTTTTTGAATGGTGTAAACGATCCAATCACAAGCTTGCGTTCGGCTGTGATGTCATTTTACAGTGCCGTGGACCTGCTGTTGATGACTTTCCAGTTGCCACCTCATCGGCTCACTGGTGAAAGGCTCATACTGATGATATCACGCTGGTGGGGCGATGGATTTATGGAATTGTGTGCTATGAAGTGATATGAAGGAATTACCTCTGACTTGATTAGTAATGTCACAATGAATTCAATACAATTAAAAGAAAAAAAAATGCGTAAAGGACAATTAAGATTTTTAAGACTAATTAAGAGAGAATTTTTTGTCATGACAATTAAGTACTTAAGTGTGTTAAGTGTTAATTACTGCAAAAAAACAAAACAAAAAAAAAACAAATCATCCTCGGTATCTTAATATACTTGACAATTAAAATGCTACTACTATACTACTAATGTATTTTGAATTACAGTAAATTATTATTTAAAGTATAAAGACAAAGTGGGTATGTGCCAAACTGTCTAAATAATGTTGTAACATAACATTATTACAACGTCATAGTTTGCCAAAAATGAAGCTTAAAATTTTAGCTTAATTTTCTCTATGAAAACAATTTCTTATTTTGTGTTTTTGTGGTGAAATGCGACATAGACATTCATTGACAGGAAGATGAGAAGAGCAAACTGTCTAGAAACATTAAAGTAACTCACATGAAAAGGCACTGAAATTTCAGGTTCCTAAAATTCATACAATAAGAACTCCAAAGTATGCTAATATTAAGAAAATTAATACTACACAGTAGGGATATGCATCTCCATAACTGAGGTTGATGCAATACGCATCTTGATGCATAGCCAATGATACGATACATATGAGGCAGCTACTGATGCGATGCAATACAATTCACCCCTATTAACAATGCAGTGCGATACGATTTCGATTTGATTCGATTCAACACAATGCGATTCAAAGCAATTCGATGCAAAGGGGGAAAAAAAATATGATGCTATGCAATTCAATATGGTACAGATTGTTCGCTTTTTTTTCCTCTGGTTCAGACAGACAGCAAATCAAAAATGAAAAACTTAACTAACGCCTCGGTCTGCGAAGTGTTGCCATACGTCATATTCAAGTAGCAACAGTGATGAGAGAACGTGCTTGAGAAACAGTTTAGAGAGGAGAAAATTGATCTACATATAAAATATTGGCCACAAAATAATAAATACTAAAAGTAGCGCATCTACTAATAATTTAACCCGATCTCATGAAAGTGCGTATAAATAGTACGCCAAATAAAAATGAAAACTCGTGGTATTGATACGCAAAAATGGACTTTGCCGTGTGTATGCTACGCGATGGGTAGGAGTAGGGTTGTAGGGTAGGTGCGTATCATGTGTACGCGAAAACTGCGTATCATATGCACGCCAACAAATTTGGTATCATATGCACGAGAAAACTACGTTTTATATGCACGCCAAACATGTTCGTATCATATATACGCCAAAGTACATTTTTGCGTATCAATACCACGAGTTTTCGTTTTTATTTGACATACTATTTATAAGCATTTTCAAGAGATTCAATAATTATATTATATTATATATTATATTATTATATGTTATTATTATATATAAATAAATCAGTTTTTGCCAATGCAAATATGTTAGAAACGATGCATTACCATACAAGTGCCAACTTGTATCCGAAGCACACTTTTTAAAATCGATGCATCGCATCGTTAACTTTTATGCTGATGCATCTCACCATCCCTCCTACACAATACTGACAGTTAATTTTTGCTTTAACAGCAACAATAAAAAGAGTTTCAAACAAAGACACAACAGGATCAACTATATACAGCAGTGGTGCTCATTTCTAAATGAATCAGTGGTTTTTAACAAATCACTTGAGTGAATAATTCAATGACTCACTCATCCAATAAAGTGTGACACTTGTTGTCACCTACATGGTGTAAGGATGCAACTCAAAGAAAGGGTCATTCAAAAATCCCCACCAATAATGCACAGATTGACAGCCAGACAAACAGAGAGAGACAAAAAATGAAAATTGCCAATGCTGTTGTAGGCTATTCTAAATCAACGCTCTTGAAACGCCACTCAAGGGAAAAAAACATGGCCAATTCGAGGACCGGAACTAAGGTTTGCATATATTACATAACAACGCCATGCACTGAGAGAGATTTGGTTAAAATCATGTTAGCCACAGTCCCTCCCCAACCCAGAGCTGGGCCTCAGTTTGAACTATATTTAGCTAAAATATGAAAGAGCTGCATGACAGCTCATAAGATCCAGGGCATCAAAATGAATCAGTATCAACGACAGTCAAACACACTCTACTGTAAAACTCCTGTGATCTATAAACTCTGATGACTATTGTATACTGAAAGACAGCTATCAAAAACAGAATTTATAATGCCTGAAGGGTGAACAACTTCAAATAAAACAAGAAAGAATATTATAATAAACCATAAATAAGTACAAAGTAACAAAATATTCTTTTTTTCTCTACTCTATTTATAGCACTAGACTTTTTGGAACATATTTGCATATCTATGTGAAATAATTTCCCAGGGAGGCCAAAACGTGATCTTGTTGACTGCAGTCATTTTACTATTTCAACTCAGTGGTTAAAAGTCTGGCAGGACGTAAGGTCGACTGCAGATCTGTCTGTTAAATACAGAATAAAATGAAGGTTTTGCATGAGGTCAAATGGTGACGACCTCAGTGTTCAATCAAACTCAAGGACAGATCATGGCAAAATAAACTGCTCTAACAGTCCTATCAGCTGCTCCCATAAACACTGGTGCTGTGAGTGACAGGAGACTCAGCCAATGACCAGCAGTCTAGGACGGTTGCTTGGCAATACCACCCAGTGTTGTGGCTACTAAACACAGCTGTCACATATAAACAACTGTAACGTGTATTAACCCAATTATATCTTAAAGGGATAGTTCACCCAAAAATCATCATTTACTCACCCTCAAGTATTTCCAAACCTGTTTGAATGTCTTTGTTCTGCTGAACACAAAGGAAGATATTCTGAAAAATGTGGGAAACAGCAGTTCTGGGGCACCATTGACTTCCATAGTATTTTTTCTTTTCCTACTATGGACGTTAATGGTGCCCCAAAACAGTCTGGTTACAAACTTTCTTCAAAATATCTTCCTTTGTGCTCGGCAGAACAAAGAAATTCATACAGGGTGAGTAAATATGACAGAATTTTCATTTTTGGGTGAACTATCCCTTTAAGTATCACAAGTCTCACATGAACTTTTCATATATACATTGAAATTAAGATCATAAAAAGCAATTTCTGATTTAACTTGAGTACAAAACACACATATTTCCAAATAAGCAGGTTACAAAAACGCAACACTGGAAAAAAACTTTCTACCATGATACTAAAAATATTTTTATGGTTTTATACTTTATTCTAGGTTTATTGAAACTAATTATAGAGCAAATGTACAACTAACACATCCTTATGTTAAAGCATTATTAAAGTATGTACGAATGGTGATTATGTGAGTCCATGCATATACTGTATATGTTTATTTATGTGTGTCAGCGCTTGTGTGAGGCATTGTTGTTACCATTTTGAGTAACATATGGCCAGAGGAAAATACAACTTCATCATGAGTGACAGACAGTGAATGATAGAGATAAAAGTAAAGGAACAATATGAGAGTGAGTGATTCTGTGCTTACGGAAATATTTGAGGGTCTCCTCGATCTGTTCAGTGGTCAGGTCGAGGTTGACATCGGGTGAGATCAGAGGCGTGTGGAGCCAGTCGTCGTGGTCATATCCGTATATTGTGTCAGCTCTCAACTTATAATGAGGCAACTGCTCCTCAAGCAAACTGATGATTTCCACCTCAGGAAGATCAGTGCTGTTACACACATCTGACAAAGAGAGAGAGAATGCAAAGAGAATGGTGAGAGAAATGTTGGGCATGCACAGACATTTGCTTATTACTAAAGACATACCTAAAAATAAGCCAACTACATTTTTGTATCATGACAGTCTTTGAAGCGCCTAGTAGTCACTGCATTTGCAACAAAAAAACAAAACAAAACAAAACATTAAAACATAAATTAAAATGTACATTAAAAAACATGGCACAAGGATACTTTTCAATCAAAGTTTTGAAAAAAAAAAAGAAAATAAGAAAGAATTTTGATAGGTTTTAAACTATAAAACAATATATAAATTGTTTAAAATGAAGACATACTGTATAAATTACTATTTTTTTCAACATTTAAACAGGGCTAACACAGAAAATACTGAAAAATTCTGTATATTACAACTTATGGTTGTAATAACTGTATAATAACAGTGTAATAATATAATAACAATTTACTATCATTACAAAGATGAAATCAAAGACACATTTGGGACCAAAATAAGCACTTATAAATGAAAATGCATCAAGTGCAAGTTTAGGCTGACCTCTAGTGGTCTGATGAAGAACTACACAACTACACTACTCAACACAAGTGGAACTTTTTCTGCACGAAACCTTTTAAAACAGTTGATCAATAAACAGACAAATAAACAGCAAATTACAATCCATGTTTTTAGAATGACAAAACACATAGATGGTGGAAAAATACTGAGATTCAATGTTCAAGCTAATTATGAAGCAGCCACAGTCTTACCAGAATATGTTTATCTGCCCATCCTCCATTCAGACAACATGCTGTTGTTCAACACAGCAGCCTTTCCTCTGTCAGACAAACAGCCCTTATTCTAAACCACCAATACCATTCTAACAACTCTCTTCTGTACAGTAATGACTAAACAGCTTCCCAGCAGAATTGTAGGAATGAAATGTGTGGCAAATTAGAGGCTCAGGCACCATGTGTGATGGAAGCTGCATGCTTGTGTTTAACTAAGCACAGGGGTTTAACCTCTAGAATGGGACTGGCCTTACAACAATGCAACTCCCATTACAGCTGTAATGCCAAAGAGATGAACCACTGATGGTCAGCAGAGAAAGAGAGCGAGAGAGAGAGAGAGAGAGAGAGAGAGTATCTAGGTGAACTTTGAGTGCTTTAATGGCATGTGGCACAGTGCTGGCTCCTTGACCAAGGATAAAAGCAGTGTTCACCTTTATACAAGGTCACCAAGTTTGTGCCACAGATTCAATGCAACTCCACATGAAGTTTGCATGAATCTGAAGCTGCTGTTTGTGATTTCGACGATAAAATATAATTTTAAAGAAAAGAGATGTGTCATAATGGCTACATTCATGAATGAGCAGAAAATACAGTAGTTTGCAGTTCAGTATTTGAGTGCTTAATACAGGGGAAAAGCTGGAATACACTACACAACTTTTAAAAACACTAGACATCATGAACTTGCCGACAATGTAAATAGTTACAAACTGAGGATCACACACTACCAGATTTTCAAGTCATTCCGAACACAACAAACTCACACGGAAACATTTGCCTTGTTGTGTGTGACAAATGAAAACAATGAGTTCTAAAAATCACAATTTTCTATGAAATCTGTCAGCTCAAATCTGCAAACTGGCTCTGACATTCAGCATCTAGCGTCAACTTCTCCAGACTGTAAACTGGGGCAAAAATCTGGCCAAAAGTCATGTAGTGTTTCAGCTTTGGGTTCATGCACAGTTCAGTTATTCAGGATTCACAATCATATTTTCATCAAACCCCTACTGTGTGAACGGAAAAGCCCTGGACAAGTTTATCGTAACAGACGTTTTCATCTTTGATACTTACTTTCGTCACTAACATTATGGTTCAAGGTGATATCCACAACTATTGCACAAACAGAAACAGGGACTGACTCTGGGTAGTTCATAGTAGCAACTTGAATACTACATGTAAGGTGTTGTGGGAATGAGACAGTTTGAGATTGACACCTGTTATAAAACATGATCTTCAATTCAAAATGCTCTCTGTGTGAATGCAGCCAACTGTTACTATGTTTAGCATTTTTTTAATCAATCAATCAATCAATCAATTAATCAATCAAGTAAAAAAAAAAAAATAGAGTTTTAGGAATGTGACAGTTAAAGAACTCCAAGAACGTCAAGATTCTTATGGGAATATTTAAACAATGAAAGACCTTCACTAACACTTTCAGCTGTGTGTTAAAGGGTAGCAGGTAGTAAAATAGTGCCTGCTTACATTTTTAACTGCCTTTCCTCCAGAACTGTTCCTATTAATTTTCTCTATAGGGATTTCAAAATACAAGCCATAAACCAAACCAACCAACATCTTTGATTTTAAGTAAGAATGTGCATTAAAACCAGTATAAAAAAAAAAAAAAAAAAGAAGACGCAGGAAGCACTGCAAACGGCACAACACAAAACATTGGTTATAAGTGTGAAAAAACAACATACAAACAATTAACATACATAATATATTTCACATTGATTGCTAAATATTCCAATAAACAAATATTTAAGTAGTGTGCGTAGCACAGGAAAACAAAATTATATTCTGTCATTTTTAATGCTTTATGGGACAAAACCAAGGTACAGTAACAGTGACTTCTCTGATTGGTGGATCTCACTCAAGGATTGTGGGTAGTGTAGTTTATCAAAAGTTTTTTTTTTTCTTTAATTAAACATGATACTGCCACTGTATAAATCTCTGATCTAATGGTAAGTCTTTCTTAAAGTTTGTTGGCAAATGGTTATATGTAAGAATAATTTAGAAAACTAATATGATTTAACTTCCCTAACAGTCCTGTATGGCTCAGGCACTCTTCTCTACTCTACTCTGCACTGGAAAGCATGAGGCCCCTGAAAGGGAAACTTACTCTGTATTATACAGAATGACATGAACACATATCAGCAACATAAATAGACTGAGAATAAAAATCAAATCTTTACAAGTGAGGGGAAAATGTTCGTTTTTTTCAGCCAGAAGAAAAAAAAAGTGTAGATTCTGTTGATTCTGTTAGTATAGAGGTATGGGTAGAGGTAAGGTTTCGTTCAGTTAAACTCTGACTAAAGAGCACTCTTTGTTTATCCTGAGCCAACTGGCAAAAAAATCTAAGAGCATGTCAAAACAAAACCTGTCACATGAGGTGTAGAACAAAAAAAATTCATAGCAGCACACACACACACACACACACACACACACACTCACAGACACATTTGGTTTTCATGCTTTATGGGGATTTTCCATAGACATAATGATTTTTATACTGTACAAACTGTATATTCCCCAACCCTAACCCTCACAGAAAACATATACCGGTCTCCTCTTTTGAGACCAGGGGACAGGGGCAATGGGTTGAAACACACTGTCTGTCTGCCCTGGAAAGCGACTGCATGTGTGAGTTATTATTTCAGGCTTGTATTTTACAACACTAGTGACCAAATCATGCTGCCCTTCCAGTCTCCTTCACCATTAAAGCCTCTGTTCCACTCAGATCATTAGCAGAAGATCTATTACAGACACCCGACGAAATACACTGGCTTACAGAAAATAACAGACCTGTGTATTCTGTTATTAACTCAACAACAATACCTATATGCATGTACATTGGGATACAACTTGTAAATTATCAATTTGACTGAAATAAAATATATTATCAAAATAATTTCAGTAAAAAAACAGAATTTTACATATAGTACCAAACATTACGAAATTGTCAGGTAATTGGTTTGTACTATATGTTGCATGCATCACATTTGTGTAAAACCTTATGATAACAATTTTATAAAAAGATAGATAGATAGATAGATAGATAGATAGATAGTACTTAGTTTGTATAAGCTGCATGCATATCAAGCTTGTATAAAACCTAATTTATAACATAATTTATCATGATTTGAGAATGATCCAAAGAGGATCTTGTGCTTCAATGGAAGCATGAAAATCTGACCTTCTACACAAAGTAGGCAACATAGACAATGCTTCAAGTGTTTGTTTTATTTTTAAAATACTGCCCTAAACATGCATAGTTCTTAGCTATGTCTTTTTTTTTAAAATTGTAAAGCTGGTAGTTTAATTCAAGATTTCAATTTAGATTTTGAATCACTGACTTTTGAATTCCACTATATGTGTGCATGTTGGCAAATCTTTTAAATGAAAATAAAATTAAAAGTTACACTGACTGTCTAAAAAAAATTACACAAGGAATCTCACAGAAATGACTATTAATTAAAAGCATTAAAAAAAAGAAGAAAAAGTTTGAATTAAGCTTTTTTTTAAGCCTTTTTTTTTTTTGTTACGAGGCAGTACAAACTGCCAACTTACAAACTCTCAGTTAAATGAATCCTAAAGACAAACAACTTAGCCTTAACCCAGAAGCACAGAAGGTCATCTATACAAAATATCTGCCTACAGTTGGACATAGTCTGATAGTGAGCAAAAGTTCAGTGAGCGTGAAGAACAGCAGTACTCACTCATGGTGCTGCAGCCACGGGCTCTGTTCACTCGCCCAAACTTACATTTTCCACTTCTTCAGAATCAGACACAGCGTCGACAGAACGAATGGTAATGGGAGGAAGAGAGGGAGAGTGAAAAACGAGGGAGGAGGCAGTGCAGACACAGCCCAGCCATGTCTGGCATGCTGATGACACCAGTCACATGGCCCCTCACTAAACATAGACTGAATTTCTCTCAGGCCAGTCGGCTTCAGTGCTCATTGTTCCTGTCCTCCTGACCCTGGATCAGTTTTCTCTTTTTATTCAAAAACATGTGTGACTTACAGTACTTCATGCAAAACAGGCTGCAGATCAGGGGGTTTTGGGGGCGTGTGTTAGGCAGGAAGTTAGACAGCCTCAGGGGAACTGGCTCAGAGATAAGTCTAGTAGTTTAACAGCTGTTGAGTATGTCAGTGAGCAAAAGAGGGAAAGAAAGAGAAGCAACACAACTACCTTGACAATGGTATATGCTTAAATGTACACAGTATTTTAAACATAATTAAAAAAAAAAAAAAGGAATAAAATACATCTAGGTCAAAAAGTCTGGAAACCCACGATTCAAAATGCAATTCAAACCTAAAATCTAAAATAAACTGAATATATAATACACTAATAATGATAAAAAATTATTATAATAACAATAAAATGCTCAAATAATATGGAATTAATATATAAACAAGGAATATTGATATATTTTAATAAAGAACCCTAATGACAAACAACTTGGCCTTAACCTTCAAGCACAGAGGGTAATCTACAGTACACACACAATTATTATTCTGATTATAATATTTACACAAACTGTAAATAGTATATAAATAATATAATATATTATCAAATATTTAACAAAACTGAAATGAGTGTAATTTTTAAATTTAAACAAAAACGACTTTTCACTCAAATTGTTATGCTGATTATATATATATATATATATATATATATATATTATTGCTGTCAATCGATTAAAACAAATTAACTAATTAATTGCACATTTTTCTAAAATTAATCGCGATTAATCCCACCTAACATTAAAGTTTTTAAAGATACTTTTATATTGCAATAATTTCGCATTCAATCTTCAAATGTACAATGTACAAACAACATAAAGACAGTATATTTTTAATATTTCTTTAATGGCATCTTTTTTATGATTGAAGGCCAGCATCACTGATATCAATACTACTGATGTCTCTATAAAATTGTTTTTTCCTCTGAATATTTAACCATTGACTGTAGCCAGTCAGCATTACAGTATAATTTAGATCTATAAATTTGAACATTTATTAGACTTAACTTCTAATTTAAGTGAATTTGAAACAATCATCACATGAACCTATTATAATAAATGACATGTTTACCAACTTGTGTACTTCAGCAGAAATATACAGAAAATGAATACTTACCAAACACAAAATTCTAAATTAAATATAGATGAACCCCTTAAAGCTACAAAAGTTATTGATTTCCTCTTTTTTCTATTGTTCTTGGATTAATAGACATCACAGTCTTAACGTCTCTACTAATGAGCGGACGAGTTGAATCGGGTGTTTTAGATGAGGGAGACAGTGCTTTAAAAACCAAAACAGTTTTTAAAACCATTTCAGAGACATGTTCTTAAATGTGACGCATATATAACATATTGCATGCTTGCACGCAGTTTTAAGGCAGCTTTAATCGCCTTTTTGGTAACGCCATACCTTAACTGACGGCATTACTAGGACATTGCATGCACGTAGTTTCTTTCGCTGTTTGATATGAAATGATACAGGCTACAGCGCGCGCCGGCACCTTCGTGCGTGTATTTGAAGAGCGTGCGCTACGAGCACAGTATCTTTTCCGCGCTTGTTTGACTCGCGCCTGGCGTGGAGGTGACGTTAGAGCGCGCATCTGAAACGTCTCCAGTTTGATGTGGTCATAAAGACGTTCTGCATCTAAATAAACGCAATCCTTTTCAAGAAAAAAAGAGACTGTGGCAGCAGTTGCGAATGGGGTGGCCAACCCTAGCCCTGCCCCTGCGTTAATTGCGTTAAATATTTTTAACGCGTTAATCTGAAAAAATTTATCGCATGTGTTAACGCGCTAATTTTGACACCACTAATATATTATATATATATATATATATATATATATATATATATATATATATATATATATAGTCTTAAGTGTCTTAAAAAGTCTTAATATTAATCAATTTTTCGAAATTGAGATTTATACATCATCTGAAACCTGAATAAATAAGCTTTCCATTGATGTATGGTTTGCTAGGATCGGACAATATTTGGCTGATACACAACTATTTGAAAATCTGGAATCTGAGGGAGCAAAAAAATCAAAATATTGAGAAAATCACCTTTAAATTTGTCCAAATGAAGTTCTTAGCAATGCATATTACTAATCAAAAATTAAGTTTTGATATACTTACGGTAAGAAATTTACAAAATATCTTCATGGAACATGATCTTTACTTAGTATCCTAATTATTTTTGGCATAAAAAAATTGATAATTTTGACCCATACAATGTATTTTTGGCTATTGCTACAAATATACCCCAGCGACTTAAGACTGATTTTGTGGTCCAGGGTCACAAATATGAAAATCAATAGCATATACTGTATATATAGGAAAAATTGAAAATATATTTGACTTCACATTTTATCATTTTAATATAAATATTCAATTAAAAAATATAAAAACGTAAAACGTAAATGTGAGTAAACAAAAGAAGAAAAAAAAAGTTTTGAGGATGAACTGTGGCAAAGTCTTGCAGCAATAACTTTCCCTAACTAGAATTTCTCTCCCTCGTTCTCTGTACAAGCAGAAGTCAAACAGAGAATGTCAAGGTGCTTTAATGTCAGTGGCTGCTACTTTAGTTAGAACTGAAGTTCAGAACGGGGTGAAACTTTTGGCCACAAGCTGCAGACTACTCTTGAACAGCTGAAAACACACACACACAAAACACCAAACTAGATATTTTTACAGTCAAGGTACAGTTTTTAGTAG
The DNA here is from genome assembly GCA_021397915.2 of Tor tambroides. Lineage (NCBI taxonomy): Eukaryota > Metazoa > Chordata > Actinopteri > Cypriniformes > Cyprinidae > Tor > Tor tambroides. Next base: position 44,403 of record JAFVLL020006220.1, on the reverse strand, counting down.
ACACTCTTATCCAGAGTAATTTCAAAAGCGCTTTAGCTTCGCATGTGACACTGACACGGTCGACAGATGGTAAGCGGACAATTCAGAAAGTTACCTAATAGAGAACATTACCCTTAGCAAAAGTAATTACCTTATTACCTCATTACCTATACAACTATAAAGCCCTAAGCAATGACAGCATTTACAAGCTACATGAACAAAGTCAAAACTGGATTTTTAATACAGTCTGTAAAATCATATACTATCAAGTCTAATACAGTTGAGATTGCACGGTTATTGTCCTAAAGTACCTGGCTATAAAATCCTAATGCATTCTCTATTCACTTGAGAACAAAAGGTTTTCATGACTCAGCGGTAAGAACATGAGAGGACATGTGGGAAACGCCAACGTGCATCGCAACACATGCACAGATGACTGCCATAAGGAGATGAATGGGAATTTTGGGAAAGAGCCAATCAGATGGCAGACGACAGCTGCTGAAATGAAGTGTAATACCATCTCACTGTAAATCTCTAATACGTTTTGAAGATTTGCCAATAAAATTGCCAGTTACTGATGGAGTCGTGGCACAAAAGTGCTTGCTCTCAACAAATAAGCTGTTAGTACACAGGGAACAATCTTCAAATTTGTCCTGGGTCAAATCCCATTCCCACATTTTCTTCTATGTAAATTAAGCCTAAAAAACTAAAGCCTAAAACCAGTATGATATATAGCACTTCCCTATAACATTTGCAAAGCCTTGCCAAACCACACAAACAGTGGTACATTACTATGGCAATGCAAGTCAAACAGTATCTCTGTTTTGGGAATTCTGATGTAATCTTTTCTGTGAGTCAGAACAGTCAGCGTGACCTTAGTGGCTATATCTAAACTGAAGTTGATTATAAAACTGTATTAACCCTTAAACATGCACATGTACACAAACTTGACCTTGAATGAGCGTGAGTGTTGACTTGACCCAGACCAGACCTGTTTCTGAGGACAATGGTGGACAAATTCAAAGACTACTGCAATTCAACAAGTAAACAAACTAAAACAGACACAAAAATGTGGTCAGGGGCAGAATAACTGGTGTCTGCCTGACATGTGAAGTGCTCCATTGCAACACTAATGATTAGTGATCGACCGATATTGATTTTTTAGAACCGATACCGATATCAATTATTTGCATGTTTATGTGGCCGATAACCGATATGCAGAACCGATATTTATTTACTGTTATAAAATACTTCACTTTGGTTTTTCCTCTTTTCAGTCATCTTTTTTTTTTAAGTGTCGAAAATTTGCAGTCTTTCATGTTAAATTTAATCTTCATATTACAACAATAAACGAATACATTTTATTTATAAAAAGCATCAGCAGCAATAACACTAATATTATCAATAAGCAAAATAAATGTAGAATGTCTAATGTTTTCAAATGGAGAAAATAAATAAGACAGGAGTCATATCACCTTCATTTTAAACTACAGTTTTAGTAGGTTTAAAAGCTGTTTAATGGAGTCAGGAATAATTCACTGGATAATGTTAATTCACTGAATAATATTCTCTGGAATATTGGAGTATAACAAACTTCTACTAACTTTTTTTTTTAATAAATACAAAGTATTTTATTGCATTTTTTAACTGGAATGTTATATCAGAATTATTAATGTTTTTGTCCCTCTAGATTATGAAATGCCTGCTGACAGCGCAGTTTATCTATGCATTTACAAAGAACTCAAACTGCGATCGCTCGCGGAGATAATAAATAATTCATTTCCATAAAGTTGTATTTTTAGATGTTTATTAGCGAAATAATGGTTATATAGTAAATGTTGCTACAATTTAAAGGTGTTTTAAACAAGTGAATCTTGTTAAAAGTTACATGCGTAGGCCGTGCTGGAGCATTTCCTGAGCATCAACCGCTGAGTGAACAGCAATGTGAAGCGGCTCACGAGACTAATGATGAGCAAATATACAACAGAGAGAGAATTTAATTCAGCGCTTTTATTTCCAACATGCGCTCATTCATGGCTGTATTGTTTAACTCATGCAAAGTTACGTCCTTATTGGGAGAGGACTTGACGGATTTAAGTGTGTCGAGCTCGTCCGTCCGCACTCATCCGCGGCGAGTATACTTTGAAAGCTGCTCGGACGCGGCTGTGCGCGAGACGGGACAGAACGCGGAAAGTGAAACTTACCCGGGCCTTTAGCCTACGTGACTCCGACTTCACGAGACTAACGATGAGCATAGACAACAGAGAGAGAATTCAATTCAGCGCTTTTATTTACAACATGTGCTCATTCATGGCTGCGTATTATTTAATTCAGGCAAAGTTACGTCTTTATTGGGACAGGACTTGACGGATTATTTATATGCCTCCGTGAGTTGCTCTCTATTTCTTAGAGCCAAGCTGCATAAACTACATAACAGGCATTTATGTAATGCATCTAATTTGTGCATTAATGGCTGTTATGTTAAATAAAGTTTACTAACTACAGCAAATCAAGTATTTGTGCATGCCGTTGTTGTTGTCTCGTCTCCCCTCAGACGCGCTGCAATGGCGATCCTGCGCGCAATTCTCATAACACCCACAAGATGGCGGCATTTATCGGTGAATCCGATATTACAAAACCGATATCCGATTATGGTAAAATGCTTAAATATCGGGAAAAATATCGGTAAATCGATATATCGGTCGATCTCTACTAATGATGGTGTTACTAGAGCAAAGTACAAACTGCTTGACAGGTTCATTTAATGTCGCAACATCTCGCAGTTATATGTGACACAAACCACACAAAAGACATTCGCATAAGAATTTAAAACACTGTTGATTTTTGATGGTGTAATAAAAAAAACACTAAAAGCTATAAATAACGTTTTAGAGATCGTCAGAGCATATTTTTGAAAGTCAACGACAACATAAGTACACTACCAGACAATAAGATTATTATTATTTTTTTTTTAAGAATTCTCTTCTGCTCACCAAGCCTGCATTTATTTGATCCAAAATACAGCAAAAGCAGTAATATTGTGAAATAGTTTTACGGTTTAAAATAACTGCTTTCTATTTGAATATATTTTAAAATGCAATAAATGGTAACGTTTTAAATAGTAAAAATATTTCAAAATTTTACTGTTGTTGCTGTACTTTGGATCAAATAAATGCAGGCTTGGTGAGCAGAATAGAATTCTTTAAAAAAAAAAACATGAAAAATCTTTTGACTGGTAGTGTATATTGTTTTAAAATGTTACAGAGCTCATAAGTTACATTTCATACACAGTAAGCTCCATTTTATGTGGAAGTCCTTAGCAAATCGTCTGAACCATATACAAACACAAAACATCCCACATGAAAAAAATACTATAGTGTTTTTGAACCATACTAAAGTACTTGAATTAATTTGTTGTGGCAATTCTATAGTTGCTGTGGTAATATAACTATAGCAATATAAACAAATTATTTTACCCATTACTGTACTAAGTTTTCTACAACTATAGGGTATATTACACTACAATACACTACAGTTTACTGTAGTAAAAACTAAAGTATACTACAGTATTTATTACAGTTTATCAGTTCACTATAGTTAATACTACAGTATGCTGTAGCATTCATTAACAAAGTGTTATAAATGTAATACAGTATAGTACGGTTCAAAAACACTATAGTATTTACTATAAATTACTATAGAGTTTTTTCATGTGGGATGTCTCTATTTAAACTCAATTTGAACTTCAAAACTTTAATCAGAACTATTTAATGCATATAGTATGTCAAAGTTCATAAATCCAGCTCAGAGATAAAACACAAGCCTGCTGTATCTCACACAGTTACTAAATAAAGCAAGCAAACAAAGGTTACAATGCAAACTGTTTAAGATGCAATGAAACTACCACTAGACATCCACTAGATGGCAGCGTGCCATGATATTGTGTCCAGCCAGTTTAAAGAAAAGTAGGTTAGATGACCTAAAGCTTTTCATATGCTAAGGAGCTGCCTGTAGCATTACAACACTCTAACCGACATATCTTATCACACATGAAAGCAAAACACTGAAAACACAATGCCGAGAGGTGGGCGAGGCGATTATCTCACTCATTCACCGTCTGCCGTGTCCTTCAGTGGAGGAAGGGCTGGTCACAAAATCCAAACCACACCAAACTTCCACATTTCCTCAAAGCAATGTATTATCAAGCTGGATGAAGACATTATTATTTACCTTATAGAGCCCTAACCAGGTACCATAGTTACTAAAACTAATGCTAAAATCATTAAAAAAAAAAAAAAAAAAAAAAAAAAAAAAAATATATATATATATATATATATATATATATATATATATATATATATATATATACACATACACACACACACACACACACACATACACACACTTTGAATTAAACATGTATATTAATCGTATATAACTGAAATAAAATAAACAAACACAAACATATTTAGTTTTATTTTGCCTTTCTGTAGTTCAAACATTAGCACATTCATTAACACCAAGGTCATTAAATGCAATATAAATTAACTACGATTACTGTGGTAAAACAATGGAAGAATCTAAAATCTTGGTAAATGGTACATTTTAGAAGGCAGTGCGTAGGAAGCTTCTCACTGTTTCATTAAAGACTATGTGTCAGGAGCAGGAGGCAATGGCAGCCTAGTATTTCCGCTATGCAAATTCAGTCAACTGAGAGTCTGTGATAACAGCAGAGGAAATCTCAGGAAGGCCTTGAATGGATTATATCATAGTTAGTGATTACAGCTCAAGTATTCACCTTAGATAAAAGCAACCCACCACTCCAGACTCATTTAATGCATGAAAGAAACTTAAATGTCAGGGATCTGAGTCAACATAAGGGATGCATATTAAAATTCATATCAATAAGCTGATATTTATTTTCATGTCATAGCCAAATACTGGTAAATGTCTAAATAATTAATACATAATTGTTTAAACAACTGTCTGCATAAAAATATAACAACAATACTGATAATATGATTTATTTATTTAACAAATGTGACCCTGGACCACAAAACGAGTCATAAGGGTACATTTTTCGTTTATGAATAAATAAGCTTTTCATTGATGTATGGTTTGTTAGGATAGGACAATATTTAGCCGAGATACAACTATTTGAAGATCTGGAATCTGAGGGTGCAAAAAAAATCAAAATATTGAGAAAATCGCCTTTAAAGTTGTCCAACTGAAGACCTAAGCAATGCATACTAGTAATAAAAAATTAAGTTATAATACATTCATGGTAGGAAATGTACAAAATATCTTCATGGAACACGATCTTTACTTAAAATCCTAATGATTTTTGGCACAAAAAAAATAATTAACCCATACAATGTATTTTTGGCTATTGCTACAAATATACCCCAGCGACTTAAGACTGGTTTTGTGGTCCAGGGTCACAAATTACATTATAAAAATGAAAAATATTGACCGATAGCCCATATGGTACTGATATATTGTGCAACATCGCATGCTTCTTTCTTCTAGAAAAAGGTGCTTTCAGAGTACATGGCTGAACTGTGGGATCAACTAAAACAAATAAGACTGGTACAAATCATTACAAAACAGAAAACTCTGACAAAAAATTGTTTTGATTTAAAAAAAAAAAAAAATAAGTAACTGATTCGAGGTCTCTTTCCCACCCTCTCGTTCTCTCTGGGGACATTGTAAACTAAGGAAGCGACCAAAAACAGTCATATTTAGTCTAAATTCTCATCACACATAATTATAATAGGGTTGCACAACTACAAACCCTTAAAGACGAGCAGTGAAAATTCATGAGAGCCTCTTTGTCAAGGGCTCCAGGAGGCGACAGGAAAAACTACGACAGCCTAAAGCTGGTGCCAAAAATTCAGTTACACTTGCCAATTACGTTAATTTGGTGTAAGGCATTTATCTCCAGTGAAAGGAATGAAAGCAGTTGGATGTGCAGTCCTATTCAAAATGCACTGCTGTACTATAGCCCATATATCCACAGTATAACACACACACATACATTACACTAATGCACAGATGGATTGAGAAGCTTTTACCTGATGATAATGTACTTCTACAATGAAAATGATGATGAGTATTCCATACTGCAAAAGAGATGATGAATAGCAGATGAACATGCTAGTCATGAACGTTGATGCATGGCAAGATCTTTTAACTTTAAAAGCTTGGTTAGGCCAGATTAGATTAGAGCACCAGTGTAGAGACAGTCAGTTAAAACCATAACTCTAACTCAGCTCAGACACAAAAAAGCAAATCCAACAGGAACAATTAAAACTGCCTTATGTGCAATTTACATGTTTGCATTCAAGTTTTTAGTGCTGATAATTACATCTAAAAAAAGGGCAAAAGAATTTAAGTGTGGACTCTTTTTTTTTTAACCTTTGATATTACAAACTTAAAGGATTCGGCATTTGAAAAAAAATAAAATAAAAAAAATAAAAAAAACAGTTAATTATTAATATGACAATTATATTAGTGTGCAGAACTGAGCTCATGCTTAAAAAAAAAACAAAAATAAAATAAAATAAATAAAAACGTTGAACGCTGACTAACAAACGCCTCTGACTGGCCACTGCTTTCATGCAATCAATTAGCTAGAATACTCAATACTTCATAGCTGAAAAAGCTGGTATTGTTACGTTTGTAAAATGTCAGTATCGACAAAGTGGAGCCAGAAAGGTCTGCATATCATCACTGAACTCTAAATGCTAGACCTGAGCACCTCTACAGCACTGGAACAAAGAGCCACAATTCCAGCCAGACAACAGCTATTTTTAACACTCTAAGTGGAAAACTTCTGACTCTGAGAGAGAGAGAGAGAGTGTTAGTGGGTCATCTCTTTCCGAATGTATGACCAAGGGGAAAAAGGGTTTGTGTCAGTCTCGAGAGAAAAGATTTAGGAGTCTTTTATTGCTGACCCAGACCAGTTGAATGTACCACATAATAATAATAATAATAATAATAACAACAATTAAGATGACAAGAACAGAATCCAGCACTGACGTTAGAGAAACGTGAGACTAACGAGAGCACAGCCCAGGCATCAGTGTTGGCTTAGAGTTGCACAGCACAGATAATAAACTTTATGACTCTTGAAGTGGCCTAGTTTCATAAATAATAGAGCTATGTGTGTGTGTAGGCTGTTCGTACAGCATTACTCATGCTGAAAAAACTGAGGGTTACTGTAGGAGTCACTTAGTCTTTCAGAAAAGCTTATTAGAGGCAACAGGTTACTTTTCAGTGAGGCATTTTTCATTTCTCAGTTTTTCCAAAAGTGATGTACATACATGGACCACAACACACAAACACAATGGGCCTCATTCATGAAACACGAGCAGAACGAATTTTTGTGTAAATCGTTCATAAACCCGTTCTGACGTAAACTTTCAAATTCATGAAAATGTTCGTATTTTCAAAATGTTAGTTGGTACGAAAGAAATTTACACCTGCTTCCTACCACGTGTAAATGGTTTGTAAAACGTTCTGTGTTCTTTTTGACAAACTGAATTTTGATGCCCTGCCATTATAATATTTTACAAGTTCGTTTGCTCAGTTTTTTTTTTTTTTTGTAGCTGAGAGTTGCTAAACTGTTTAGCTTTGGGTAAAACGCAGCACTCGTCACTGTCACTTTTTACCCAGCCGTCCAATCAATGGAAGAGGGGCTACTACACCGACCAATCATTCTACTTGGACAACAACTGAACAACAATAGAGAAGTTAATATTGCTGGGTTACTGCATTTTTATATTCAGTAATATTCTTCAAAATGAGATACTAGTAATACGTTTCTGCTGTGGATATTCCTTATCACAGCAACCAAAGCGTCTCAGCTGGAAAAACGCTGTGGCACCAAAGTATTCTTAAGCGCCGCCAGATGGCCGTTTTCATTTTTCAGGTGGCTAAAAACGCTTTGGTGGACAGTATTTATTGTTAGCCATATGGCCTATTACTCAGCCATATGGCCCATTAGTCTTTTTTGCATTTATGTAATATACTGGAGATAAACCTGAGAAAGTAGACCAGAATATTCCACTGCGTTCCTGGACACACAATTTGCGTAGCTGTAATTCATAGGCGGGGATCATGCTAATTGTGTACGAGCGTGCACGAGCGCCCTATTTACAAATGATTGGAATTCATTAACATACGCATGTTTAATTATAAAATCGGACGTTTACGAAGCATTTGTGAATCCGGAGGAGAGTTTTCGTGAAGGTCCGTTTTACGTGCAAATTACTCAGAATTTACTCCTATATTTACGAATGTTTCATGAATGAGGCCCATTGTGTTTTTGTGTGTGTGTGTAAATAATCTGTATGGGGAAATTTATGCAAAAAATGGTCTTATTCCACAAACAGGCCTAAATGTGAAATCATGTTGAAATATTTGGCTCCTCACCAAACACTTGCTGGAAGCTGTTGACTTCCATAGTATTTACTTCCATACTATGGAAGCCAATGGCTACCAGCAACAGTTTGGTTACTATCATTCTTTAGAATATCTTCTTTTGTGTTCATACAGATATAGAAGACCTTGAGGGTGAGAAAATGATGACAGAATTTTCATTTCTGAGTGAACCATTCTTTTGATTACTTTAAATTAAATGGATAGTTCACCCAAAAATGAAAATTCTGCTATTAATTACTCACCCTCATATTGTTTCAAACCTGTAAGACCTTCGCTTCTCTTCGGAACACAAATTAAGATATTTTTTATGAAATCCGAGAGCTTTCTGAAGGTAGTAACATAGTGGTTCAAAACTTTTGAAAAATTTTGTAACATCAGTGGTTCAAAATGGTAGTAACATCAGTGGTTCAAAATTTAGCAAAATCAAAATTTTGCAAAATTACGTGAATACTTTTTTTGTGCAAAGAAAACAAAAATAACTTCATTCAACAGTTTCTTGACTTGTGAACGTGTTGAAGACTGACACGGAAGAGAAGAAATTGTTGAATAAAGCCATTATTTTTGTTTTCTTTGTGCACAAGTATTCTTGTAGCTTCATAAAATTACAACTGAACCCATGCAGTTTGACAGTCCCTGAACTTTGCAGACTCTTACCTGTGATAGTTTCAGCATCTCTGCAAATCCTGAAAGCATCATTGGCAGTGGCTTCGCTTACATACTGCTCCTCCTGGTGGTCTGGAGCAGTGGTGGGTGGGTTCCAGAGGTGCTGGCAGTGAGGATGAGGGTTCCGGGGGGAGAGCGGGACGGGCAGGGCTGAGGCAGTGTCAATGGGGGGCGATACTGCGGTGTCCAGCTTGGCTGCTTTTCACAGGTCAACCCCAGGTGCCATAGGGCAGCGCCCAGAGAGAACAGTCCAACTGGCTGTCTGGCAGATATGTGTTAGCTCTATGTCAGCAAAACAAGAGCATCTCTAATAGGACGGATCTGGAGAGGAAGAGGGAGGTAAGAAACGTAAAGCCAATTACATTTTGTTGTCATCACATTTTAAACGTTTGATGAAAATTGCATAAACATAAGCACTAAAAGCCTTAGCCACCACAAGTGATGCACAATAAACACAACAGATTCTCAGAAAAGCCTTCAAATCAATACAACAATTCATTTAGCTAATAAAGAATGAAACCAGTCTGCTCTCAGCACTCACTTCCATTCAGTCAGTCCTGATTTACTGCTGTACTGGGATCAGCAATTAACCCCAAACCAGCAGAGTGCCAGACAAAGCCATTAGGACTGCCATGTCTGCCTGAGCTGTACAATATTGCAATCAATCGCAGCCCTGGTCAACCAAGGCCACAACACAGCGGAATTCACTGTCAAAGCAGTGGAGCGCTAACAAAGACTACTGCTGATAAAGTTACAACTGAGCTTAATAAATGGATATGCCAGAGAAACATAATGTGTGTAATAAACATAAAAGCATGATGCAGTTTGTTCATGTATCTTTGAATGGTCTAGTATGTTCAGGCACACACTCCTAGTGTCAGAGCCAACACACACACACACACACACACAAAGAGAGAGAGAGAGAGAGAGAGAGAGAGAGAGAGAGAGAGAGAGAGAAACAAACTAGCTGGCTTTAGAAGCTGGCAGTGAGTGTTTACATTCAAAAATCCACCCACAGGAATTACACTGATAATGCGTTACTAGACATACTTCCAGCTAAAAAAGGTGTTCGAACTTTAAATATCAACTTTACAGCCCAAATAGCACACATTTTTTCTACTGGTGAATTTATTGAGGTGCTTTAACGACAAGACAAACCAGACATTTCCGCTCTTGCACACCAATGAATGCCTGGCTCCTTATACTTTAATTGTAAGTTCATTAAGTTTATTGAACATGTTTTAGTTAAAGGGACAGTTCACCCAAAAATAAAAGTTCTTTCATCATTTAATTACCCTCATATCCTTCCAAACCTGTATGACTGCTTCCCTGGAACAGTAAAAGGAGATATAGTCTCAGTATTTTTTGGATACAAATGGAAGTCAATGGTGACTAAGGCCGCGTTTACACTAGTGCATTTTCGTTTTAAAACGCATAACTTTTACTACGGCTACGGCTATCGTTTACACTACTCCGGCGTTTTTTTTGAGGTCGAAAATGGAGACTTTTGAAAACGCTGCAGACCCCGTTTTAGTTTGAAATCTCCGGGGTTGCGTTTCAGTGTAAACGGAGTGTAAAACATTTGCTCTGCGTATACTTGACGACCGTGTAAACAATAACATCATGCTCATTGTTGTATGTATGGGTAGATTCCCCATTCGACCGCTCCAAGCATGTAGACGCATCCGACATCTAAATAATAGGGCATCTAGCTATACATATCTATGGTAGTACCTGCATGAATGGTCATGTGACATGCGTTTTCGGTTGTGTAGTGTAAACGGAGATCATTTCTGAAATGCAGCGGAAATGCCAGTGTAAATGGGGATCGTTTTCATTCTAAAACGCCGTTTTAAAACGAAAACGCACTAGTGTAAACGGGGCCTAAAACTGTTTGGTTACCAACATTCTACTTTGGCTACAAACATCTTCTTTGGTGTTCTGCAATCTTACAGGAACAACATGAGGGAGTAAATGATGACTTTGAAGAAATTTCTTTTGGGTGAACAATCCCTTTAAAGGTCATCACACTTCTATTTTTCATATCTGAAAAATAAAACACTCAAAAAACCTCTACACCTTCTTAAAAATGGCTCTGGCAAACTTCAACAATTCCATTAGTGTTACAAAAAAGTGGAACTGCGATAACATTTCATTTCAGGCTAGACTGGAAGAATTAAAATGTGACTCATAGATTTCATTTCTGGCAGGAAACACACCATAAGAGCAGATTTTTCCATAAAGAAAACACTGGTGTCCATTCTTAGTCTTTTCTCTAATTACTGCCAATCATGAGCTCATGTAATATGATGCCATGAGGAACATGACCATGACGGGGGTATTCACTCAGTTTACCATCTGACAGAAACACAATCTTGACTAGCCTTTCCTAATGATACTCAACAGTGCATCTTACTGTGTAAATTCTCTCTGGAAACATGGCTTTTCCAATCTAATGCATCGTTTAGACTTCATTTAGGCGTTTTTTGAGGGTTGCCAAATTCAGACAAGCATTCGGAGTCCTTTTAAGGTTCTGTAAATCGACAGTATGACTCCTGATGAGGTGGTCAAACTTTGTGCAAAGGTTAAGTGCATGATTAACAGGTTAATGAATGAATGAGAACAGTTTATCTTCTGAATATCTAAAGGTGGCAGTAAAACCTTTGACCGCTACTTCTCACTAGCATCACACTAATCAGCATGACACAAGTTGAGATCAGAGGTAATACAGCTATTTTTGAAATAGTCTTCACAAATTCTGGATTTTATTCCAGTTTTCATGTACAAAAGCTATGAATATAGTAATCATTAATACTGATTAGGTTACATTCTGTTACCCAAAGTGCACACAAAGCACAGAGTACTGAACTAAGTTCTTTTCCATATCTTATTCTGCTTAAACTGTCAAAAGCACACAAGGTTCTTATAAACACAGTCGGTTACGTCTTAAGTGAACATAAACAGTTGGGACACAATCGGATGTGTGTCAGTATATTGGATTAGGTCTTAAAGTGACAGTGACATAAGGAAACCTGCTCCTGTCTCTATTGTTAATATGAATCAAACAAAAGAGCACACAAACACACACACACACACATGTGCGCACTCACTGCTTTTGGCTGATGAATTTTTGTAGCTTTAATGAGAATTTGTACAGTAATGACTACACAGCGTTTTATTTTTTATATTTAATTATTCAATTTCTTAGATGCAGTGGTTAAATAGGCCTATAGCTAGTACCTGTGCAGTTTATTTAAATAGTATCTGTATTTGTTTTATTGTTTGTAACTTGTGTCTTTGCATTTTATTTATTTTATAATGTGCATAAAGTGTGTTTCTAGTTCTAATAAAACAGATTTTCTGATCTATGTGAGATTGTCAGTAAAATCCTTTCAGTTTGGCAACCGAACCAAGTTCTGCTTCTATAGCAACCACACATTTCAAAAGAGATCTGAAGGAATCCTGTCACACACAATTGACATAAAAAAATAACAAATAAAACTTACCAATATGCCACGCAAAAATAAATGTCAACTAAACTAATTTAAACTAAACAAAAATGCATCTAAATTTAAACATTTAAAATATAAATAAATAAATAAATAAATATAGCAGCAAGCAGCGATTACCGGGGTTCAAGCACTTAAGGTCGTCTTGGCCAACTTGGATGTATGGCTGACAGTTAAACACATCCAAAATGGAGAATAGGCTCATAGACACACAGCATACATACACACACACTGAAATTAAATGATTAAACTAGCCTATTAATACTCTATAAGCATATTTACACACACACACACACACACACACACACAGACATACATACACACACACAGACATACATGCACACACATGTTGTTGCAGATATAGATATTTGCAAAAAATGATAGGTGACAAAACTCATTGCAAGTCTTCTCTTTTTAAGAGTTTATATGTCATTTTAAGGTTTCTCTGTGATTATAAAATGGCAAAATTGTAAAAGCTGATATGTCTGTATTAACAAAATGGTAAACTTTGACTCAATGAGATTTCAAATGTTACAACAGCGAATTTGTAATGTTATAGCATGAATCCATAAGTAAACCAATGAGCAGTACTGTTTTAGAGTTTAATAAGCCCATTAGTGGTCTTCCGCTGCCATCTAGTGGTTATAAATTGCATTTTCTCACACAACACTGTGTTTATAACCTTTAGAACTATTATAGTGTTATTTTTGTGCCCAATCTCTCTTAAATTTTGCATGCTTGTTTAGAATGAAAGAATGCATCATTTTACACCATGTTGAGAATGTGTGGGCTTTGTTTTAGGATTCATAGGCCTTTGGGTACACTATGTAAAGAACATATTATAAAATGACCGGTTTATAGTTGTCCAAATGCAAATGTTCAACATTTTTTTGATAATTATTGACCTAGAGAGTCTAGAGGATAGTTCTGCACTGATTTTATTGATTTTGAGTTAAAAACTGAGGGCTAGTTCACAAAAGTAGTTTTTTCAAATTATCTCAAATACTTAAAGAACAGTTTGATTGACAGCAGTGATCCTAGAGGCAAAGTTGTTCAGAACGAGAAGACGTATCGTATGATATGAAGATATAGTGTATAAGTGAATATTATGAACATTTTATTGCAATTTGAGGTCATTTACTATAGAAATTCTGTGTTTTTGAGGCCTTTTTAACTGTTATAGCACTACCTATGGTCCAATCTCCATGAATCTCTGCATGCTTGTTAAGAGTAATCAGACACATGTTTTCACCAAGTTTCGTAAAGTTTTGAGTTTTCGTTTAGGTTTTATAGGCGTTTGGGTACATGTAGCCACACTACTTTTCTAAATGACCACCTTATAGCTAACCAAAGGACAAAATTCAATTTTTTTTTTGGATAATTATTGATCTAGAGAGTCCACAGAACTGCGCTGCAGTGGTTTGATCGAAATTGAGCGAAAAACCTAGGACTAGTTCGCAAAAGTAGGTTTTAAACATATTTGTGAATAATTAATGAACAATTTGATTGATAGCAATGGTTCTTGAGGCAAAGTTGTGCATTATGAGGAGATCTATCAAATGATATGCATATTGTGTGGATATGTGAAACACCACGTGATTACAGAGCCAAAAAATATAGTTAGCGCCAACTAGTGGCCGATTTCTTTAAAAAAATCTTATAGACCTCCGTAATAAAAAAAAATATCAACCTCTGTTAACCTTGTCAAATAGGTGCTTAAACTTCATAGGCCGATGGCGGCCATGTTTTTTGAGATACGCGAATGTCCTCATAGACATTTGTGCCACTTTGGACCAAGTCGCTGGCTGCATAGATAATTTTCAAGCCGATCGGCTCAACGGTTGCCTAGTTATAGCTGTTTTTATGTTTTTTTATGTCTTATAGCACCATCAAGTGGTAGAACTGTGCAATTTTTTTTATTTGACCAAAGATTGAGCTCATACACATGTGTACCGAGTTTGGTGAAGATATCTCATTCTGTTCAAGAGTTATAGCCATTTTAGTAAAATTGGCCCCACCTCTTTCGAACATTTTCGCACCCCTTTGCGACCGTGAGTTGAAAGTTCAACTTTTTTTTTGATAATTATAGATCTTCACTGTCCAGAGAATATTTCTGCACTGCTTTGGTTCCGATCTAAAAAACCTAGGACTAGTTCGCAAAAGTAGGTTTTGCAAAAAATGTGAAATATCCGAATATTTTGCCGAGCTCATGATTGAATCTGAGGCATGCGTTTTTTCTGGCATGAGCCAAGGATTCCAATGACATAAGACACTTGAGTCTGCGAAGGACGGTTTAAGAGTTACAAGCGATTTCGTACTTTCGATCGCTGTAGCGTCCCCCTCAGGCCGATTGGGGCGAGCCTCGGTCACGTTGTAGGCGGTGTGAGTACTACCATCCCTCCAATTTCAAGTCTCTACGACTTACGGTTTGGTCTGCACGATCAATTTTATGTGGAAATCGCTCATCTGTGACCATTCTAAGAAATACAACAGGGTTTCAGCGCTATGTGCTTGAACCCCTAAAAATAAACAATAATGGACTATGCCTGATGCCCCATTCACATGTCTACTTTGAATGGAGTGACGTCAAGCGTTGCCGAACAGAATTGTGGGTCCGTCGCGTCGCTTCACTGACGTTGCTCGCGGCAGAAGTTGAAAACTTTTCAACTTTTCAAGCGCCAACACAGGCGTCAGCCAATCAGATCTCCTTATACAAATACCCTAGCACAGACGCTAGCCAATCCCGTTCATGCAACACCAGAAAGGTATGTGATTGGCTGTTGCCACTATGACGGTGCGTCAGCACCAGGTTTCAGACACGTTCTCCGTCAAGTGTTGACGCCGACGCCCCGTGTGAATGGGGCGTTAAGTATGTCCAAAGCCAAATTTCACTGTGAAATGCATCAAGATACTGTAAAAAAACTGTATTCAAACCATTTCAAACAATGAAGTAATTGCAAAACCAATTAATGTTCTAATGTTCACCACTATCTGACAACTATAATCATTTTAAATAAAACCTAATGTAATATTCTTTTAAGAGCACACAGAATCATCCATGTGTCAGGACTATTCTCATGACCTCATCAGCCCGGGGCAGGTCTTGTGTTGTGGTCACATGAGCACTGCTCGCTGTAAAACACGTGAATGCAATCTGCTCTGCAAACAAACCTGCCTCAATATGAGCAAATTACATTCACCTTAAAATCCAACATTAAGGAAAACAAAATACAGGATTACAAAACCGTTTTAGTTTTTTGTGCCTGCAGCAACAGGATTCTGCTTGTTCATTTCAAAGTCAATTCAACCCCTTACATGCCATAAAATGTCTGTCTTCAAGCGATTACACTTTTACAAAGAGGCATTGCCTAATCATGCTGACGGCAATGGTTTCAAAGAATCGCACACAAATCCAAGAAGCTCTGAATGGACTGACATTACATCATAATAAATCAACTGCCATGGGCAAGCATTGGTGCTCAAAACCTTTGTGCAAACTACTGCCACTATAATACTATCAAACAGAAAATTTACTTAAATACCAATGCTGTAAATGTAGAATTTGTTTTCAGAATTGTTTTCTATTTAGTCATTAATAATGAGGAATGATCTCTCACTGCTCCTCCCTAAATTTCTTAATCAGATTTGCTGTTGTATTTTGACTAAACAATGGCCTGGACCACCCTGTGGTTCTGCTGATTGCACCATTCAGAGCAGCTCCTGCTGTAGAACAGCATGGGAATAGAATAAAACACAACACTGCAGTGGAGGGGACTTCCTGTATGCTGGACTGTAGTTGAATGTTCACAATGCATAATGTTGTACTTTTACAGAGACACCCCCTTGCTGAAAGAGCACATTTCCTATTATGTGTATGACGACAGCTATGTTCATTATTACATCCAACAACAATAAACCTCAATTGCTTAGGAGACAATCTTGTCTACCACTGCTTCAGCATCGAAACAATAGTGGACTGTCTACAGCTCACTCAGGGTGGGTCTACGTTAAAACAGCCGTGTCAGTCAATAGTCGTGGGAGGGGCCTGAGCAGAACTATGTTGCCAAGAATCTCAGAACAGCCTGAAAGTGAATCTCAGAAAGGGATTATTAATGGGGATTTATTACAATTGGCTGCTTGCTCTTTCAACAAAAGTCTGACACTGTCTCCAGTGGTGTAGCGCAAATCCGCAGGGCCCCCCGTGAAGCGCAAGTCGGAGGCCCCTCTCCCGATCCGGGGGGTAGCGGGGGTGCATCACAATATTGGAAATACTTCTGTTTTAAACTGTGAAGGCAAGCCAGTGGATATCATACAAGCGACATGCAAACTTTGTTTAAGACTTATACCGGTGAACGTCTTTCACCATGAAAGTGAAAGTAAAAACTGATGGCGCTTTCAGCATCTGACGACGCACGCAGTAATGGCACATATTCTCTCAGAGATGACGAGAGACGAATATTCTACTTATTATGCGGTATATAACTGTTTTAATTTATTTCCGTAATGTTTCTATTGTGGCCCAAACATAGAGAAAACAATGAGAAGAAACGTAGCTTATTTCGTGTTGAACAGGTTGTTTTTGAAAGTCGGTGCTTAAAATAAAGCTGCTCTTCAGTGATGACTGAAGCATTAACAATTTTATTTAGGCTATAGGCCGATAATTCATTGTAGGCTATAATAGACCAGTTTTAAAAGACATTTTTAAAACATTTTCAACGAGTAGCAGCGGCGCTTCAGTTATGCGGTGATGCGCTATGAAATTATTGTGGAGCAAATTAATTGTAATGTTAATTTAATAATAAAAGTAACCTAATAATAATAGCCAGAATGTAAAAGGCTTACATTAATTGGAAATGCCAAATACTCTTAATAATGACAATAATGCTTTTGACAGTATCTCTGGCTGTCGTCGATACATGACCGTCGTCTTTCAACGCACCCCATCGTCTTATCGCTGGGCCCCCCAACATGCGGGCCCCCCCACAGTGCATGCCCATCCGCTATGCCACTGTGTGTCTCGTTTACAAAACAGTTTGCAGTCAAATGCTCTAAATAAACATATAATCCTCCAACATAATCTGAGATGCCATTAAAAATAAACCATCCACTTGTTCCTGACTATGGGATCCTTCTGAAGTCTGTACAGAAACGCAAATGAGTTCTTTAACCAGGATGCATCCTTTTACTCTTCTATTTATCCTGTTGTCGACAGATAAAAGTGCGTGGAGTACAACAACAAATTATTGGCATCTGTATACTGTACCCAGTGTAGACATTGTTAGTGATTATAATGGGTTCTATTTGCTTTCACAATGCTTGTATATGGTGTAGGCAAGTGTCAGCCAATACGCAACTGAACAGAGGGTGGGGCCTATGGTGCAAAGATGTAACTATTCGTAGATGTTTGTTCTAGAGGTGGTCATGTGCAAATGCATTTGCCCATGTGATATCACAAATCACACAATATCCAAATAAGCCATTTTTGGAGCTTGATTAACTAAATGCTTCATTTATGTGGAGAATGTTTTAAATTACGAAACTTGCATGATGTTTTAATGGTACAAAGACCTCATTTATTTCAAACGATAAGAAAGCAAATTTGATATCATGACACATTTAATACTGATGTTGCCTAGTCACAATTTATCCATAATGAATTTTCTGGTAATCTAAAACTAAGCAACATTGCAAATATTGCTATTTAAATCCCTCAAAAGTATGACATTTGTGTTATTTGTGTTTTATTTGTGTCTGATTTAAATACAATTAGTCCCAGAGTGGCATTTTTTAATAATTTAAATGAAATTGGATATTAGGTAAATTGTACTTATTTTATCTTCTGGGGAACATGCAACTATCTCCTGTAGCTTCTGAAGGGCACTACTAAATATGACAAATCAAAAGTGACAGCAAAAACATGTAAAATATTACAAAAGATAGTCAGCATCCCAATTCTATGTAAAAACAAAGGATCCCAATTTATAATCCAAACAAAACACGGCCAGCTGTGATAACTCTTAGCCTACTGACCTTAAATATGATTGAGAACACACAATATGATTGTCATCTAAACATGATTACACAGTAAGAGACAAATAGCAATGATCTGTCTGTCAGATTGCAATATGTCCCACACTGTTTGTAATGCACTGTAGTGCACATCAAACCATGCTGCTTTTTAGTTTCGCTCTTAAATACCAGCAATTCTATTAGAAAATCTCATTGTCATCTTTCAGCAAACATTTTGCCATCTTTCTGAATATCATTCAGTCAATGTGAGTAATGGATTATATTCACCACAGTTCCCTTGAGTTGGCTCAATGGTTTGGTTTCCATTCAACACCATTCTTCCACACCCTGCGGCCCAAACCCGTCTCATGTTCTAAAGGGGTTATGTGATGCTTTTAACCTCTCATCTGTCTATAAAGCCCAGCTATTAAGATCAGATGCAGGCAAATGAAAAACACATCAAAAAAATTCTATTAAACAAGCAGTGTATACTCAAAACAAAACACCTGCTGACTCAACAGGATCACAGATCAGAAACGACGCCACATGCAGGTGTGATGAGTGAGAATAGTTCCCATGACAACCAGAAGACTGCATTATCTCCTCCATAATTGCTTACTGTTTCCGCTAAAATGTTGTTGGATAGGTTGTTTTGTAAGAAAAAATAAAGACTTCCAGGTTTCAGACTTTATCATTTTAGATGTTAATGATGTCCTTCAGGAAACTCTGATCCTAATTCAGAAAACATTCCCATGAGTCTCATGTCTGATGTCTAAACATATGTTGGATTAAGGAACATTTTGACTACACAACAACCTCTAATTTTGCCTGCAACACAATGTTTTTAAAAGCAAAGATAATACTTTTAATTCACTAAACAGTTATATTATCATTTTAAAAACCACTAACAAATGTAATAATGAGAAATTAAGTTTTTTTTTTAAACCTAGCAACTTTGAGTGATTCCCAAAGAGACACATCTGAGGCATATTTCACCATAAAATCAAAATTATTTTAAAATATATATTACAGAAAATGACCAAATATTTCAAACAAAATATAATAATGTACTGTAAATCATCCTGTCTTGGCCCAACAATTTTCTTTTTATTTAAAAATTAAATTTATAAATAATTTGAAAAAATATTTCACCCTAAACATTTAAAAAAGTTTAAAATATATTAAATTATTTAAAAATATATTGAATAAATAAAATTATAATGATGTTTTGCATTGTGATATTACTTTCTATATAGCAATGTATAAACATTAGCCTGTCTGGACACAAAGATTTTCTTTTTATTAATAAATTAAATAAAACTTGATAAAATAAATCAATGACTGAAATTACTACCATGGCCTACAGATGCATTTTTTAAAAAAACAGTAATGATTTGGTAAGAGGTGCTTCATTGTGTTTGAAAACTATATTATAAACATATATTTATAGCATGGACATGTTCTTGATAAGTTTATGAGATTTATCGTATAACGTAACAATATTCAATTTTCATCAATTTAACTGAAACTCAAGCAGGAATCAATAATCTGCCCGACAGACAAACTAAAAGGCTGTTTTGGGAATATCATGTGACCCAACAACACATTACCCACCACCCATGTGCAGAAAGATGTCCATAAACTATTAATAGTGACTACTCAGTTCACAGCAGAATCAGCTATTTCTTTATCCATAATGCTATAAAAGCTTTAATGCTCCAACAATGTTTAATAAGTGAGAGAGAGCCTAGCCATAGTACTCAAACTCTGTCTTGGACAAGCAGTCTCATCCTATTACGTTTCTGGGAACGTCTTTAAAAGCAGGGACCATGTGGGAGGCCACGGGGCAGGGGGCTAAAGCCCTACCCCCTCCACACCCTCTCACTTGACACAAAGGAGCACTCTTTAAGATAAATAGATAAGGCTCACTGTAGCTTATTAACCTCCATCACATTAATTCCCCTTCTTGCTGCCTTAACTTGTCATTTTGCTACTTAATTTCCCAAGCATGCTGGTTCAACAAGCAAATGATGTGGAACATATTTGCAAAATTCAGCTCTCCTCCTCAAGCCTTTGTTGGCTTTCACTCAGGCCTTGTATTTCCCAACTGCTTTAGAGAGAGAGGGAGGATGGCGTGAACTCTGTGTTAGGTAATTTTTGCTGGGTTTCTGTGATTGGGAAAGAATCCACAGTGAAGCAGAGCTTCAGCACAAAAATGAATCTTTGGAAAACATGAATAAAGCTCATTAGATACAGTAAACAACAGTCCATCCAGTCTGTTTAACACAGATCTGGGCTTATTTCTTTCATTCACAACAGGACAGACAAAGCAAACATGAGTAGGCCTCATGTTATTACAGAAAAAAATAAATATTCCGATTGGATTACGGTTGCTAGGAGACCACTGTAAGGGACCTCAGTTGGATACTTGACTAAACAAATTCCTGATTTATTCAGTATGTATCTCTACGGTCTCACAGATCTAATGGATCTATTATCATCTGTGAACATCTCTCTGTTTGAAATCTCTGTTTAGTTTAATCTGTGTGATTAAAGGACATATAAAAGATAAGTGTTGACTATAGATTCTTAAAGGGGGTCATATGACGTTGCTAAAAAGAACATTATTTTGTGTATTTGGTGTAATGCAATGTGTTTACGCGGTTTAACGTTCAAAAAACACATTTTCCACATACTGTACATTATTGTTGCTCCTCTATGCTCCGTCTTTCTAAAACGTGCCGATTTTTTACAAAGCTCATCATTCTGAGAACCGAGGCGTGCTCTGATTGGCCAGCTATCCAGTGCGTCGTGATTGACCGAATTCCTCAAGCGTGAGACGGAAATGTTACGCCAATTACCGTATTATGATGCTGTGTCCCGGTGGGACGACACAAAAACGATAAAACCCATTATAAACGAGGCATTTGTTGCATCCAGTGGGGACATAATTACTGATTATAATGACTTATACTGTCTTTTTACGCGTCACGTTGCATTGCGCCGCGTAAACATTACCATGTCTGCATTTGTGATCGGAGAAACGACAAACAACAAGCGCTACTCTACACTGCTCAAAACTCGCGTTTGAATAGTCAGTGGCAAATTCTTTAAATAAGAAAACGTACTTACAGGCTGTGAGTCAGAAGCGCCAGACTGTCCTTGCAAAGTTGGAATTGCCCCACTTTATAGAAACAGCCTTTAAGCACAGCTGGCAGGCTACTCCCAGATTCAGGAAATAGTCCTCCGTAAAATGCGCTGCACACACTCTAATATTTGGGTTGAACTTCTTCTGGAACAGTGTTGTAAATACAACTTAACCACTGATTTCTAGTTGTATCCTCTTTTGGAAGGCCAAACAAAGTAGTTTCGCTTTCACAAGGAAACACAACGTCTCCAGGACATGGCCCGGTGGCAGCAACAATACCACAGCGAGAATAAAAATCATGCCCCCTTTTTTGCGTATACATTTGGGCGGTGTTTTGCAAATCTTCCCACACAGTGACGTAGACATGTGGGGGCGTGTTTGAATGAGCCGTTTTAGGAGGGCGTGGTCGAGTCTTAACTTTTATAAAGAATATATCTTTGGTTTTGAGACTTTAGTCTTTGCAACTTCAGAGATCTTATCTATGCACAAACAGCCTGTAACACTCCAAAGAGAAAGGAAAACTTGAAATCGCATCATATGACCCCTTTAACCCAGAATTACTGATTAGATTTCCAAAATGTGTCATAATGTCTCAGAAACCAAAAGACCCTATGAGAGAAACATAACGATTTTAAAACAAGAAATTACAATGAGGTAGATGGCCTTTTTAAAAAAGAAAAAGGAAAAAAAAAAGTTAAGTTAAAAGTCTTCAAATCATCTGAGAAGTAACAGAACAAGAACAGGAAGTAAGCTCTATTAATAGCACATGACTGTATTTGTGCCGCGTTGCTATGACCTTGTTTACTTGTACCTTGCATTAGCTAGCTGCTTTGATAAAGCACAAATTCCATCAAACCGAGGTCTAGTGCATGAGTGTGCAGATGTATACAATTTTTATGATAACTACCATCAGACAAATTGTGATGCTGACACCTGAAACAGACCCCAACATGTTTGAAAAGCCACAAATATAACAAGATTACATTTACTAACTCAAATCCAATATCCTGCATTTTATCACTTGCTGTCAACACAGATGGCAGATATACAACAGATAGTGGAGGAGGTCTGTCTAAGTGCACACTGAGTGACTCAGGAAGCTCAATTCCATCTAGATTGAGATTCACAATGAGAAAGAACAGAGTTTCTTCAGAGGTAACATGTGCCCTTCATGAGACTGCAATCAAGAAAACAATGAGCATCCAGATAAACTCTTTAAGAAAAATCAAGTGAGTGCATTTAAAGACTGTGGCCTTTCACCTCTCAATGCTGTCTGAGCAGACAGGGGCATTACCTAGGCTATCACTTACATTGCTTATATTATTAAAAAGCAGCTCATTATAAAAAATGTAGATGTTTATCTACCAAATAGGTTATGGATCATTTTAAAATGTCTCGTAATCCGGGAATCATAGACGAAATCGAAAACGTATTTACTTGATGTATTTGATGTGTCTGCAAATTGGCAAACAAATGGGTAAAAAGAAATAAACAACCCTTACAAACAGTACTATTGAGGTAACATGGTACTTCAATACATGCCATGGACTATAATGTCATTTACATATGATATATTGATATACAGATCCAGAGATATTACTTTTTTTTATTTTTTTTTATCAGTTAACAGCAAATATTGGATATTTAATTGTACATGCATTTATCCTATTTATACATTTAGATCACCTTTTGCCAACATTTAATGCTCACTTAAAATCTATATTTAAATATAAATGTAATCTTTAGCAAACTTCAAAATAAATATCAATTTTCCACATTGTTGTGATGACTAAATTCACATGTAGCATTTAAACTGACTTTTTTGGTGTCTCATTTGTAAATAGATTTATTCCAAATCGCACAAAATTGTAATATTTAAAGGGGTCCTATTATGCTCTTTTACAAAGTCTTGATTTTGTTTTGGGGGTGTACTAGAACATTCTCTCATGCTTGGTGGTTCGAAAATCGCATTATTTTTCACATAATTCACATTATTACAATACCTTTCTCCCCAGCCTGGCACAAATTAGTTGGCTCGATTAGTTCTGGGTTTGATGAAGGCCCGCCTTCCAAAAACTAAATGTGTTGTGATTGGTTAGCTGTCCCAGTGCGTTGTGATTGGCAAACAGCTTAGTTTTAGTACTGCCCCGCCCCTTGCCAAAGCAGCAAGTTCGTCAATATTGCCATATCAATTCAGACCCCGAGAATATTGAACAAGAGGATCGTGCAGAACCTTTGCACGCATGGATATTACAAGACATATTAAAGTGGTAACATTATTGTTGTTGTTGTTTTTTGGCTAAATCACGTTTTATATAGGATGTCAACAACAGCTTAAAAATAACTGCATTTACTATGTACAGATAAGTGCAACGGTAATATGTATTATGTTTATTGTTCTTTAATTCTAACATTATAACATGAATTGCAGTGAAACTGTTATACAGTTGAATTTATTTATACCATAGTCCCACAGACTTACACTATTTGTGGCGGCGTATATAGGCAAATTCATTCTCTGCCAGCAGGAGGCGCTGTTTAGGAAAGGCAGGAAACGCTGCTTTATCAGACATTACATGTGTAAGAAACTAGTCTGCCTCGACCCAGCCTCTACTCCAAATGGTTTTTTTTTAAAAACTATACTCCTTTCTCTACAAAGAGCTTAATTATCATATAGAGAGATTTGGCCGTTTAAATGATACGTAAATAGTATCTCCGGAGTGATAATTCGTCACTTATAGCATGGGAACGGCAGTAGGCCATCGAGAACCATCTGCTGACCAAAAGGATACAGGAAACAACTGATAGGGATTCTCTTTAATCTTATTACCTTAACATTTGGTCGTTCCCACCTGAAAGTCTACCAAAGATGTGGGAACGGAAGGCTATCACTTTCATTGTTATCCGCAATTTACATTTAAAACGCAACTTCATTTACATATGGAGCGGGAAGATGAACGTAATACAGTATAAAACGATTGAGCTTAGGATGTTGGGGATTCATTTTCGACTCCGCTGAATCCGAAGTGCTGTTTGTACTTTGTCACTGCTACGCTGTAATAAAGGATTATTTTTCATCAAGATCTTCGACGTCCGCATCACTTTTTCTTACACATGCAAGATGAAATGAAAATGACATCCAGAATTTTCTGAAGACAGTTGGTTTCCTTCAGAAATACAGTGATATAAAAACACCCGCACCTGGTTTCGATTTTGAAACGTGCAGTGCTCAACCAAGTGTTAAGTGTTCTCCCCACCCGCCAACCATTCAAATTTCCGTAGGCGGGATTTATTTTAATGATATTCTAATGGACCGCTTTGTGATATCACTAACACCAGAAAACAACGCTGTAGTCCAAACAAGCCATTCGTTGTTGTTCTTGAAAAGAGATTTTTAAAAAACGAAATATCTCTCTTTGGAGTGGACTTTGAGATTTGTAACTTTGTAGATCTTTTTATGCCCAAACATACACACTACACACTGATTAAAATTTAAAAAGTGAAAAAGCATAATAGGACCCCTTTAACATTTATTTGTTATTGGTCAAAACAAAGTATTTATTGGCCAATGAATCTACTAGAATTGGAATATTGGTGCACTGCAAATGTATATGTCACTCAAAAGTACTTACTTTAATAACATCATCATAAAATAAATAAATAAATAAAAGTAAGTCAGAAGAGACAAGAGCAAAGAAAACATTCCTATACCAGAAATACAAAAAAGGTATAGAAAGATCAATCAAGTGCGAGTTGACACACTACCCAGGAAGCTATAGTTATGGTGAGTGAAAGAGAGCTTGACCTCTATGAGAAAGGACATATGACTGAGCGTAACACGCTATCTCGGCTGTTACAGCATGAACTCAAGCACACGTGCTCATGAAAGCAAACCACACATGCAGAAACAAATAACCCTGGAGGACAGCGTGCACTCATATGTCTCTCTACAGATGCTTTCTTGGTCTCTAGGGAAGACCCAGCTTTCTGCAATTCATACGACTATGAAACAAAGGGAGACATTCTTATATTTGGGCATATGATGCAATAAAAATTAATTAGGCAATAACGTAATCTGCGATAGGATTAGAAATCATGCACTTTCTGTTTCACTTCAGGTTTCTACATGATCCTCGATACAACACAGTGTACAGAAGCAGAGCATAAGCAATGATATTCTGAAGTTTAGTATGCATGACATAGACTAAATCTGATCTGAGTTCAGCAGAACTTTGGGATACACAGCTGTGAAAGTAACGATGTTTTATAAGACAGAACACTTATGTTTTTGTCAATTATTCACTACATATTCAGCTGTTAACATAATATAAATCAGTGGAATTCCAGCCCGATCTCACGGCAATTTGTACACATTTTACGAGGTGGCTAATTCGTACGACCTCACTCGTACAAATTCATACGATTTTTGCTAAATCGTACGTATTTTACGAGTTGCCAATTCGTATGAATTTGTACGAATAACCTACACCTAACCCCGCCCCTAAACCTACCCGTCACTGACAAATCGTACAAAATTAGCCACCTCGTAAAATACGTACGAATTGGTCATGAGATAGCGTTGGGAATTCCTACAAAATGACATCAGGTTTTGGATCACTAACTTGGAAATAAACTTTTTAGCAGCATGCTATTGAACAGTACCTTTGGAAATATTTATATTTATGGTAATATACTTATAGGACTCCATTGGGAGATGTAAAATAGTGTTTCACATCTTACATTTCATCATGTTTATTTTTGCATGGGCAGTAACAAGGTCCTCTTGATGGGCACATGACTTGTGTGATATCATCACCAAAATAGTAGGACGAAGGGGTCATGAACTTTATTCCATCTGCTTGTATAGGGTATCACTGTCATTTCCTTCACTACACTACCTAGAACAACTAATTTTAGTTTTAGAAGTGCATGTTTTCCATCTGATGAGGCTTAATATATTCTTAAAAGCAAATTTGGACTCAGAACTTAAAAGTATAGACAAATGGAGGACAAGTATTGCTTGTCACTCATTTACTCGAAAGGTCAAATATGGTCACAGTTTCACCATGAGTTGCTGTAACATGAACCAAATCTTAAAAGTAATAAAGAAATTAGATTCATGTAATCGGATTCTATAATCTGCTTGGGTTGTAGCATGAGCGCATTAAAAGTTGCTTGCTTAAGTTTGTAGTTTGGCTTGAAGTCAAGTAATAGGATAAATGTTTCTCTACTGAGAGGAAAAAAATAAGGCAGCCTACAGTGTTCCTTTTAAAGTTTTTTTTTTTTTTTTTTTTTAAAAAAGGTGCCCTAAAAGTCCCTCAAAAAGAAGCTAACAACCCAGGCTGGTCCTGGACCAGCAAAACATTAAAAATACAAAGCAGGTGTATGTAACAGGATAAGATTTTGGTATTCAACCAATGGCTGGTGCTCTGGCTGCGCATGCTCAGTGGAACCTGTTTCCTAAACGCTACAATGCGTCCTCTTCTGTATCCTAGCAACGAGGGACAGTCCAATAGTAGGGGTGTATGAATACTGCAAAGTTTAAAATAGATGAGAAAATGGCATGTGGATATTTTATATTTTTACATATTTAACATTTAAATATATATTTTATTTAAAAATGCATTTATATTATATAATTGTAATTAAAACTGACATTTTAAACCGGTTTGTTTTTATGGCTGAGGTGACTTCCCCTCATGCGAGTTGGTTTCGCTTTTAATTTTGTGTCCGTTTGCCAGTTGTCTACCGCGCGAAAGGATACGTATGCAAACTACAATTACCCCGTATTTAAGCCCAATATATTGTTTAAATGTTTTAAATATGGTGTTAATCGATCCGTGTCTGTGATATTGAACCGTTCTAGTGTCAGTATGGTCAGGAAGTGGTGTTAGTAGTTTACGCTGGTGCTGTAAACTGCCGGTGAGCTCGAGCTCTCAATCTCACGCGAGTCTCCGGTGGGTTTCTGCATATGACTAAATACATTTCAAAACTGACATGTGTTTTACTGTAGATGTTTGTTTTGGCTTTAATGTTCATGCTTTTCATCACTGCATAGATGGAGAACTTTATTTTGTATGAAGAGATCGGGAGAGGTAGCAGGTCTGTGGTGTATAAGGGCAGAAGGAAAGGCAGCATACATTTCGTGGCCATCATCTGCAGTGACAAATCCAAGAGACCCGAACTCACAAACCATGTTTGTACAAGCACAATTGTTAAGCTGTTTGTTTTGAACAATGTTTTGGATGCACTTCAAAGTGTTTACCTTACACAGTACTCCTGTGTTGATAAATGTCTCATTATCTCCACAGGTGAGACTTGCTCATGACGTTAAGCACGACAATGTGGTGTCTTTTTATGAATGGTATGAGACCAGCAACCATCTGTGGCTGGTGGTGGAGATGTGCACAGGTGAGATCCAGGGTTATTATAGTAGTATAAATAAATTAGTAAATTATAGTAGTATAAATAAAAGCAAACTGGAGTAAACTAAAATATAGAAAACAAACTAAAGGAACATTGTTCATTTTAATTTAGTTTCACTTGATGTGGTAAAATAACCAAAACTGAAAGAAAAATAATATTAATAAAAAAACTGAAGACATTTAAAAAAAAAAAAAAAAAAAAAATACTACAACTTTAAATTAGGATAAAAACAGGGAAAAAAAACTAATTCAAACTATTACTACAAATATCCCTAAAATTGTAATAAACTTTTATCTGTGTACTAAGTCTGCTTTAATCTCCTGTCTTGCTTTTTAGGTGTTGAAATCTAATGCTTATGTTTTGATCTTTCTGTTTGGCTTTACCTTTGTTGCAATTTATTTATTTATTTTTTTCTAGGTGGATCCCTGGCAGCACTGATCGCTCAAGATGAATTCCTGTCTGAGGAAGTAGTGCGAGAGTTTGCCATTGACCTGATGAGAAGTCTCAAATATATCCACGACTCTGGCATTGTTGTCTCGGATCTCACACCTGCTAAGGTATAAGTATCACACCTGTTAGGTGATCCATTGTAAATATGTTCATCCTGAGCTAGTGTATGTACAGTGTCACATTAAATACTAAATAGAGTTTAACAGTGGGCTGCTGCTTCTTTTTTTTGTATATTCTTTAATCAAAATAACCAGCACACAGATTTGACAACAATCCCTCCCCTCCCTCCAGCAACCTGTCACTCACATTAGATTAGCAAACAACAATAATTCAATCAATTCCTGATGGCCAAAATCATTAAAATCCTAATCCTTTATTTTGAGAAGCCAATTCACTCATTTAAACCACAACTGTGAAGAAAATATGGTGACAACTTCTGTTTTATGCTGACTTGTAGCCCGTTCACATCAAGGACACCACACTTTTATAACTACAAAGATAACGATAAAGATATAGTTGTAAAAATCGTTCTCAATATTAACGAATAGCAGAGTCCACATCACAGCTATAACAATAAAGGCATAGAGCAAAGATATCGTTGGAATCACTTTCAGAATGATTTTTTTCCCACTGATGAACGGTACAAACATTGACACCTAATCAGAATCAATCCTGATATTACGAGCTCGAGAATTTAAAGCGACAGATAAGAATGCACTTAGAATAAACAGACGATCATCCGCTGGTGTGGATGCTAATATCTTTATCTTTATAGTTATCGTCCTTGGTGCTTTAGACTATTTTCTACCCATTAAAGCCACAGACTTCACGATACCAAATTTTTACGCTGTTCTATGCTTTAGTCCTTTAGTATGCACCACTTTGCATTCTTGCTATTTTCCTTTGCCCTGTCATTTATTAAAATGTTTGTTTTTAATTTTTGTTTGGTTTTCCTGTGTTTGTTTTTCTACAAGCAATCTTAAGGTTGCAAAAGTGCTATATAACTAAAATAACTACTCATTGTTATTTAAACAAACACTAAACTACATGCGAGGACAAGGTTCGATTATGCTTTTAGTCTTCTTATTTTTGCCTTTAATTTATGCTAATGTCACTGTATATTCACACAGATTTTATTGGATGGACCGGGAACTCTGAAGTACTCTAATTTCTGCCTGGCCAAAGCTCAAGGAGAAAGTCTGGAAGAGTTCTTCTCTCTTGTGATGGCAGAGGAGACGGGAGCTGGAGACAGCAAAGAAAACATTATCTCTCCACGAAACGTCAAGAACAGAATTAAAGGTTAGCAAGATTTATTACTTTCTATCAATCATCTGTTTAATATGATCCAGATCTTCTATTAAGGTTTCAAATAGGCTCTAATGTCTAAACTGTGCACTTGTATGATTTGTCATAAGATGTTGCTTTGGCAGGTTCTCCTGTGTATTGTGCTCCTGAGGTCTTGAGAGGAGCAGACACCAGCGTCTGCAGTGACCTGTGGGCATTAGGCTGCATCCTATATGAGATGTTCACAGGTTACACATTTCATTTTAATCCACAGCTTTTACTTTCTGGTCAGATTCGTTTTTAATTTTGTAATTTTTGGTTCTCTGTCTCATTTTCTTTTTTGTTTCCTAGGAAAACCACCCTTTGTCTCTGAAAGTATGACTGGTCTAGTTGATCTCATTTTAAATGAAGATCCTCCACCCCTAAGACAAAAAGGTTCGACACCTCAACTTAAAGATATTGTACTGTTTTTAAGTGTTCTTTTTTTAAAAACATTTAATAACATATTTTCTTTTTAAGAACCTGCTTTCTCACAGCCCAGTCCAGAGTTTGAGAACCTAGTAATGGGTTTACTTCAGAAGGACCCTGTGAAAAGGTAAAACATTTATTTTACTCAGTCTCTTCTCATAGTTAAGGAAGTATTAATCCAATATATTTTTTCTTGATTGTAGTCGGGAGACTGTTATTTCTCTTTTTGAATGATAATCACTTTACTCATTACTTATGAATATGAGATTAACTGACACCAGACAATCTTTTCAGTTCTTTAATTTCAAATAAATTATGCAATTCATAGTCTCAGACTTTTGCTCAGAGACCATGAGTGATATGAGCTGCAATAAAAGTATTCATTACTTCCACACCATTGAACCTGTCACATTACATCAGCACTGTAGCTTCATCTGTGAATCTCCTATATTACTGTCATCTGTAGGTTAAGCTGGGACCTGTTATTATCGCACCTGTTCTGGAGGGAAGCATTTTCAGAAACAAGCATCGCTATAGGAAAAGAGCAGGATGATGTCTCGCTGATATCCAGGTATATTTGACGAACATCCAAATATCAGTTTTGGTGCTCCTGACCTTGTGGCCCATGCCGAAAGCCCTTAAAGAGTCTGGTGTTTGTATATGTCTCTATAGATGATCTTGTGCACAGATGCTCTCAGTCTAGTACTGATGCAGTGAGTGGGCAAACAGCCCTATGGCACACTTCATACACTGCCTGTGTGTTCAGCACAATGCCTTACACAATAAGCCTTTGTCCCACCCTAGAAAACACAATAAATGCAGGTTATAAAAAAGCTTTCTCAGTGGTATTGGCGCTTCCTCCACTGGGAACGGATCACATCTATTTAATTTGTTCTGGAGTCGTTTGTTTTATGACTCCAGGACAGTTATGCACACGTTTGTTATTTTATTGTTATTAACTATGAAGAGTCAGAAGTTATTGACCATGTTTAAATGTAGGTCAGGAAATGATGACATTAATTTGTGTATGTAGAAGTTGTAAAACAAAGCAGATTAGTTGAATATAGTACTCTGAAAAGCTCCAGCAGATCTGATGAAGTCTGTAAGTGTGGAGTGGTGCTGACGTTGGGCTGTGATTGTGTTCTGAGCCGGTGTCAGCTGCTGTGAGTGGGCCAAGACAAAGAGCATTGTTATTTGACCAGGAGTCTGCATATTTAAAGAATGAGGAAGACTTTGGTTTTGGAAGGATTATGATCATTATGATCATTTTCTTGTTTCTGTTCAGTACAGAACAGAACAAGATATTAAATGAGACATTAAATAAGGGCACATTAAATTGATCATAAGTAGTGTTGTCGAACGATTAATCGCATCCAAAATAAAAGTTTTTGTTTACATAATATATGTATGTGTACTGTGTTTGTTTATTATGTGTATATATAAATACACACACATACAGTATACATGTGTTCGTATTTATATATACATAGTAAATATACACAGTACACACTCATATATTATGTAAACAAAAACTTTTATTTTGGATGCGATTAATCGTTTGGCAGCACTAATCATAAGTGACAGGAAAGAGTTACTTTTACAAAAAAAAAAAATACTGTTTTTCAAACTTTTTATTTATCATAGAATCCTAAAAAACACACAGTTGAGCAGCAAATCTGCATATTAGAAAATTTCTGAAGGATCATGTGGCACTGAAGACTAAAGATGGTAAATAGTGCTGAAAAGTCAGCTTTGCCATCTTAGGAATGTTTTGTACATAATATTTATTTTGTAAAAGGAAAGAGAAAGAAAGAATATCTGCTACAATTGTATGCAAAATAAATGTTTATTTCTTTTCTTTTAATTTTGGGGGAGAAATATGACCCATATATTTATATCAAGGTGCGCTGTTTACTATGATTGTGTCTAGTGTCTTCTCCAATTGACCTATCGGTAAGCCCCGCCCCCCTTAGTTACTGTTGCTCCCTCGGACAAACAAACACAGTTGCTCACTGTCTCACAATGACAGCTGCTGTGTGAAAACCTTGTCCCACGATGTTTTTGCACAATTTTGGTCACAGAAGGCCACCAAATGGGAATTAAATATTCTATTGAGGGATTTGTAAAATATTTAAAAATAAATACAGTGGGTAACTGGGTAAAAGTGAGGGTTTACAGATCACAATCCAAGCGGGAGAAGTCTCATATTACGGTCGGTCATCACGATAGCGGATGACAACATGCAGGATCAACACTGTTCATGTATCGGAGGGTACGATTAAATTAAGGCACTGAAATGTAGACCTTCGTTTATGTGTTTTTGACCTACACTGTGCAAGACGCGAGAACAGTCCGCTGTTTAGGTTTGTACGGTAGCATGGACTCACTAGCTAGTTTTAGCCAGAGATACCTTGCTAAAGCACAAGCTAACATTAACGTTCTGCTTGAGCAGATGAAAATTGTAACTTAATGAGTGTATAACAACCAGAAAATGAATGTTTTTGTCTTCATTTGTATTGGGGTTAAATACTTAGGGACATTTTACTCTGTTTTGTTTGGATTCAGGAAACGTAATAAAATAAATGATATTGCCCATCCTCTCAGGATTCCTGGAATCAGTATTTTTTGAAGCATAAACCCCATAAAACCGATACGAGCTTCGGATCTTCCAATGTTTCTCTATGGCGCTGAAACCTAAAGATGTCCGAGTTCCGCTCCCCGTGCAACTGATACTCGACTGCCATTGGCTAGTCTGCGTTTGAGGGGAGGGGCTTACCGATAGGTTAATTGATTTTCTTTCTTTTTTTTCTTTGCTTTTTCAGCCTGCATTTGGCCCCTGTGTCTTCTCAGACGGCTGAGGAAGCCCAGACAGCACCTGCTGAGCCTGCCAGCCCAAACCTCAGCAAGTCCTTCACATTAGGTAATGCAGGAGACATGAGAGTCAGCACGTCATGCCCCACTGCTACACTTCGTGTGCCCTCAAAGGGCCTGTGGATTTTATGCTCATGCTCTGTGCATGTGTGGTCACCAAGCACGTACACATGTGTGAGCCTGTGTACTCATGTTCAGTTTGCCTTGCTGTGCAAATGATATGTATGTTCAGTATTAAATCTCACACACACACACACACATCCGTACACTCAGGGATTAGATTGCTGCTGGTTAATACCTCCGTTGCATATTATCAGAGGGGAATATATGACAGAAGAGTGAGCTTATGTAACTGTGAATCAACTGAAACACTTGTGAACGGTACATCATGTTAAAACTTAATCTGTCAAAAAGGGCTTCATTCAGAAGTGTAGAACTACATTTTAGGGGGGGGGGAAATCATGCCTTTAAACTTCCTGTTTTACAGCTTTTACCAGTTTTAACAAATAGACAAAAAAATTATAGAAAAGAATGCCAAAAAACATACCTATTAAATAGCCTGCCATACAGATTAATTGGGTCTTGATTTGTTATTCTAAATTTTACATAGCTTAGCTTGCTTTCTCTTTTTTTTTAGGAGCATGTTATTTTCATGATGCCTCTTTCAGACCTTTTTTTTTTTTTTTGTGATGTTTTGTATCATAGATAACGTCATAGAGTTTAGACCAAAGTCTGCGCTGGACGTTGACACCAGAGAGGCAATTTTCCTCCTCAGGTACCTCAACTCACTCTCCTGTAACTTAATTTATATATATTTGATCTCACACTCATTTCAGCACTTTAATACATGTGGATATGGATTCTTTGGACATGTGTTCTTCGGGCGTGTTTGAGAAGATTCAAATACAGTAAAATCAGAAGAACTAATTTAACTGTTTTTTTTTTTTTTCTCTTAATGTACACTGCCAGTCAAACATTTGGACACCTATTCTCCCTCTCTCTTTCTCTCTCTTTTTCTTTCTTTTTTTTTTTTTTTTATAATTACTGATTTCTACACTTTATAGTAATAGTAAAATCTGCAGTATGGAAATTATGCAGTGTCAAAAAATGTTAAACAAATAAAAATACTGAAAAAAAAAATAGATAAATACATTTATTTATCTATTTAAAAAGATAAATATTTATTTGTATGCTGGACAGTTGTTGGCTGTTTTTCCACCACTATCTGTTCCAACTCGCCCATTAAAGTGTTTAAATAAAATTCAATTTTAGTTTTGTAAAGAAATGTATATGTTGGCACAATTTACATTTGTGTACAAAACTACCTCCAAGCATTTAGATGACAGTTTTAAAATCACAAGAAACAAATTCAGCTAAGTGTGTGTAGACTTTTGGTCGTGTGATATGTCATGAGGGGTGTTCAATGCTAATATGAGGATATTCCAGTGTATTTCAGTAGCTTTTGTATCTCTGATCAAACAGCTCCAGATCAACTCCAAGAACAAGCAATACAGCTCGACAGACAGAAGACAAAGGCTCTGAAATTCAAGTGAGTTCACAAACAAAACCATACAGTCATCCCAAAAATGTATTTGGATCCTTAAGCCACACTTAAAACGGTATAATTTTCATTCCATTATAACAAAGTATCAAACCAAGTGGCATCTAAATAACAATGATTCTAGCTTTACTCAAAACTAACATTACTGTTCTAAGACAAACGTGCAATGACTTTTAACAAAAGAGTCCCATAGTCCCATAGAGTCCCATCAACAACCGGAAAGTGCCCAAATACTTATTTAAATCCTAACACTCATTTTTGTGCAATGTTTTTGTGACCTCTCTACATGACTGACTGTGATACTGCAATACTGCAAACAACAAATGTGTCCTCAGTCAACAAAATGTCATAGTAGAAAGCTCTGGGCCATTAATTCTTTATGATTTTTCAACAGTTAATCCTCAGGCTTTCTGGTGGACGTGGTTGCAAATCTCTTTTGTTAAACCACAGTACCATCTACTGGACATATTCAACATTACAATCTGCCACTACCTCATTGTTATCCACACTCTGACAGGGTCCCTACACAGTGTGCACTGCTCTGTATTCTCTGAGCATGAGATATCTGATGAAGTTCACTTCATCTGATAAAATGCATTCATTTGGAACATCCTGCAGTGTCATCACAGACAAAAACCAAACTGCGTATAGTAGAGAAATTTGCAGTGATGATATTAACTTGTGTAAATGAATAGAATTTAATATAGTTGTGTATATAATAGATCCAAGTACATTTAATATTAATATAAATTGTCTTATTTAAGGCTGCCAAGCTGAGTGATTTTTAATATGAAAACAAATGTAATTTGGTTATATAAGATGTGTTTGTTTTTCATATTAAACATCACAACAGGCATTTTTCACATTTATTACTTCATTTATGAAAATAAATGTAGTTTGTTTATATTAGATGTGTATATTATTACTTATCACATTACAAAATTGTTTATTTTCATATTTAACTCAACAGATTTCGTTTCGTTTAGTTCACAGGTCAGATATCCAATTTTACATGCTATTTCCAAGTAGGAGGTGGGAAAAATCCTAATTTCGAATTGTCTGGAAAGCAGCATTAGCTTTAACCATAATTAAATGCACCTGAAAGGATTACTAGGAAGTCCAGTAGACCAGGCAGATGTACTGGAGCAGGTTGGAGCTAATTTCTGCATGAAGGTGTCCCTCCAGGATCAGGATTGGATAAACTTGCTCTGAAATGATTGCTCATAGTGGTACAGGTTTTGCTGAAGTTATGACACCAGTGTTAAATGAAAGGAGTATTTTGTTTGTATGCTCCATAGGAATCTAGTGTTATGGTGGAGGAGCAGAGTGACATGAACGCCTGCATCAAATCCCTTTTATACACAGACAGTGACCTTACAGTGACTCCCATCATGGATAACCCAAAGGTAAAGAGACCTTCAGGATGCAAACACACTGCCACATTGCCATGTCTGAGGGACTTATTGTCTAAATTTTATGTCCATATTCTAGAGTAAACATGAAAATGTGCTAACCAACACTGATGTTAGTTTGCTGCTCTGTTTTTAGATTTTAAAGACTTCTCCAGTTCGTTTTGACCCCAAAACGCTTTGCGTACCGGCGCACACAGGTAAATTGGAAGATCTAGTGTTTTTTGATCACCTAAAATGAAAACTATATTTTCATGAATCATACTGATCTAGTTTTTAAGATTTTTAGGTTTTAAGCTTACTGACACCATTGTGACTGGATTATTATCCTAGAATGAGAATGATCTTTTTGATTTAAGACTTAAATTCTCTCTCTTAGCTGAACGGTTGTCCTGTCTGAACTCAGAGGACTGGTCTCAGTTCCTGCAACAGGTGTGTGCTGTTCTGGAGTCAGTAGACCGGGCCGGATCAGCCAATGCCACAGCACCACGCACTAAACTCAACCTGCTCTGTTACCTGTGCACTGTCTGTAACCACAGAGAGACTGCCACACGCCTCATACACTCCCAGCTGGTAAGACACATGTGAAACACAAGCTATTAATGTACAGTCATATGGTCATTTTCACAAAAACCATGGATAACCAGGTATCATGTATACAGTCAAACCAAAATTTATTCAGACACCTTCAGCATTTCTCACGTTATCACAGGTTAGTCACTGTAGTTTAGAAAATACCAATAAAATATGATAAGAACTCAGAGTTAAACTGTGTCAGAACAAATTCAGCTTGATAATGCCATCCTTCTGTTAGACTGTCTCACAAATGAACGAGGCATCAGTTTAATGTCGGGGTTTTGTCGCGGCGCAACACAATGCTTGCGTCCAGTGACAGGGTTTTTAATGTCGTTGGTGAGGAGGAAAGGACTGTGTGTGTCCTATGCCTTAGCTGACAGCATGAAACCCACAAAAAAACAGAGTAAATAACAGTTATTCTAATTTTTCAATGTTTCAAGGGACGCAGGTGTTTTTTTTTTTTTCCCTGCAAGTTTTTTTTAAATAAAAAAAAAAGCATTTATTTTCATAATGTTTAGTGAAATTATTTGGTAGTCTGAGGTGGGATGGGGATTTAAGGGGGGGGGGGGGCGTAACCAAAAAAGTTTGAGAACCACTGCTATAATGTAACATTCGACTGTTCTTCTGTGTAATGGTGTTTCACCTCTACATTCCAATTCCAATTCCAAACATTAAATCATCTTCAAAACACAAATGACAATATTTTTTATGAAACCTTCCCCCCTTTCTTCCCCCTTCATCCCATTAAATCTGTTTATCATCTACAGTGATTGTGTTTCTTCAGAAGACTTGGATTAAATGTGATTCATTTGAATCTTTCTGAACTGTTGGTCATTCTTTTGGCATGGACATTCAATGGAAAGACATAAATCTTCATTTGCACCCTCATCATGTGTATATTTTAAATAAGCTTCATGTATAAAAAAATGTATTTTGTAATAAAAATAGAGGACTTTTTAATCTGCAACCATTCCATGCAGTGCAAATCACATTTCTATTGCAATATTATAGAGCGGTTGAAAGTGTACAGTAGGTCATCTAATGAGGGAAGTTAAACAATAGTGTGTCCGCTGAGGAATGGGTGTCTGCCGCCGTCCTCGCCTCTGTCTGAAAATGAGCTTCCTTTTCCTTAGCTTTCGTGAATGGAAACTGTAATCAGTGGAACTTAATAAATTCAGAACGTGTGGGGGTTCAATGGTACCTAAAGGTTCTGTATTTATACTGAAACTTTAAGCCAATGTTAATTCACTCTTTTGGATTTGAATATATGATGAACATATGATTTGAATATAATTGTATAATTTAAGTACCACTTTTTGCAACAGTAGCTTGTACACCAGTACATTCCTCCTCTGGCCACCAGGTGTCTCACCACCAGTAGCGATTTCTATTCATCTCTGTGGCAATTGAGCATTCTGGATATAGGTTTTTTCTGGAGCCAATCATCTGAGCTGTAAATGCCATGTGACCAATTATTTTGGAGTCAGAAAATAATTTCTTGATGTGATGACAACAATGAATGGCACACAAGCACTCACCCAGCCCTTTACTAGGGATTGTCCTGACCTATATGAAATCGTGCTGTTAAGAGTCCAAAAAAGGCTGATTTAATGAAATATGAATATATATTGAAAATCTCACAATGTGAAACATTTTTTTTTCTCCCTCTCTTTTTAACATAGTTCCCTGTGCTGGTTCAACAGATGCGACATGCTCCGAACTGGGATATGTAAGTGTTACAATTCATCTGTATGTAATTCTTTTATTTTTTGATAGTGATTTTTGTTTTTCTTTTGGTTTCACTTAATCGATCAAATACATTAGCTGTCCAATTGTATAATTTACCATTATTCAGTAAAAATTCGCTTCACACGTTTACTGGATCATAACTATAGTGTAGTATTCTCGGATGACACTAATGGTGCCGGTCTTGGAGTGTCTGCTTAGAGAAATGCAGTGCCTGTCTCTCTCCTCTCAGTCCCTTTGGCTCTGAGTGGCAGGAATGATAGGCATGTGTCTCACTGGCCCCTCACAGGATTACAGCCTCTATCTCCACACTACAGTCACCAAGCAACGGACAGAACAATTTTAGTTTTAAATGACACTGAAGACCAGCATTAAACACTGCTCATTTGAGACCAAGATGTGGTGTGGTTAGACAGTATTGCAAAAAATAGTAAAATAAAGCAGAATGCCACAGGAGGTTGTGCGTTACAGTGATTTTACCACAGGGTGTGTGTTGCGGTGTGTTGCGGTGATGGTATAATTATATACAATGCTGTTTAAAAGTTTGGTTTCGGTATGATTTTCAATATATATATATATATATATATGCTCACCAAGGCTTCCTCTATTTGATACAAAAATACAGTAAAAATAGTGATATTGTGACTGTTTTGTATTTTAATGCATTTGAAAATATAATTTATTCCTGTGATGGCTAAGCTAATTTTTAGATGAATGGAAATTTATTTGAAAAAGAATAGCTTATACATAACCCCAGAATTTTGAATGTTAGTGTATTTAAATGTATTAATAATTTAGATAAACAGTAATTTAGTATAGTCAGTAAATTTATACTGTTTAAGGTTGCTAATCTAAGTTGTAAGTTTATTTATATATATATATATATATATATATATATATATATATAGTATAGTATTTATTTAGTGTGTGTGTGTGTGTGTGTGTGTATATACTACCACCAATTACAGAGTAAGAAAGAAAGATTTAAGAGTAAGAAAGTAGACATCAGAGAAAGAAAGATTGCATATAAGATGGAACAAAATGTCATCATCTTTAAATAATGTCAGATTTTAACAAAACAGAACAGCTTTAATAAAACAAACAGCTGCATGAGAGCCATTTAATTGTTCAAATTTGTGTTTTAGAAGGAGCAAAGTGATGCGAGTGATTGGACTGATGGCCTCCCATTGCACAGAGCTCAGAGACGACGTTCCTGTCACAGAGGTGAGACTTGTGTGTCTGTGTGTTAAAAGATGGACATTTTAACATTAAAACCAACATTTTTGAAAATTACCGAGACACCCCAGCAGGTGTCACTGTAGCATTTCTGTATTTGCTTATTCTCAGCTTCCACTCAGTGGAGAAAATACTAAACAAAAATAATTTCTCTGCACTCAATCCAAAGCACTTGAAATCCAGTAAAAGCCAGGTGAAATTAGCTTTTTACATCTCTATCTCAGCCTTTACAAATACAAAGGGGAATATCTCATCCAAACAGGGTTATAAAAGCTTCCACTAATCATCAAAGCACTGCACAGATGCATTGTGGTTAATCATAAACAAATTCTTCCACCCCAATTCTTGATTTAACACATTTGTCTTCCGTTCCGCTACGAACTTCCCTGCCTCTTTGTTCATTTCGCAGTACCACCCAGACTCCGCGTGGACAGCGGCACAAAATGGCCGTCCGTCGTAATCTAGCAAGGCCGAGTTTTTGCAGCTTTTCACACAATACAGGCTTAAACTTTGCAGCTTCTCTCGACGGGTTCTTCTTTCTCGCTCTTCTGGGCTCAGTGGGTCGGTATTGAAGAAGTGCTCAGGGTGATGGACTCGCTCCCCGGTGCTCTACGGGGGTTCTGTGTCTGAGCGGCCGATCCTGTCATGACGATTTCTTTCAGTGCTTCTCTTTGGCGAGAGAAAAGCAGAGCTGCTTTCTTATGGTTCCTCTGCACTCTAGAGCGCCTTGCTAGATAATATATTGAGCTAAAGGCTGGAATACACTACACGACTTTAAAAATCTTAACAGATTTTAAAACACTAGGCATCATACACCGACTTTGTACATCTGGGCTCATACACTAAATGACTGAGGATTACATACTACAGATTTTCAGGTTGTTTCAAACATAAACTTACACCTCAGTGCAAGGGGACACATGACATATGAAAAGAGTATATGTTCTAAAATCGGCCCAAAATATCAAAGGCTGCTGTTACACTACAGCACAAAAAAAAAAATCAGATTTGCACACACATAAAAATCTCTAAATGCCTAAATCAGATACATGTCTGTTATCTGGACATCTGACTAACAGTAAGTCAAAACATGCATATGACGGCGACATTTACCCACAAAGTCGATAACTTTTCTTGTTTTTTCAACGAATTTTGTCGTATTATGTATTATCCTTTTATTTAGGTGAAAAATGTATGCTTTATGCTCTCTGGAATGCTTGATTCTAATTGTCATGACTGGCCATTCTGAGATGTCTTACTGCCTGATGATAACCGTCGTCAGTAGCAGTGCTGAATAACATAACGCTCATCCGGGTATCATAAGTTGGCACTTCTTTCATGTCTCTTTTATCACATCACATACTCGCTCTCTCATTTCATACAAACACAGCTGCTGCCATCTTGTGTCCTGCTATAGTTTTAACTATACTATTAATTTCAGTAACTTCCGTATTAATAATACTGTAATATCGTTGCTGTGTTCATCTTATTGCCAGGACAATTGTTTTGAACACTGTAATGGATTATAAGATAAACAGGTGAGATTTTAAAAGAGTTTCATTTCAAATCATTATCTTATGTCACCATAATTATTTATGTACTGAAAAGTTGAGTAATAAGTGGTATGATTGTACTGTATCCCTTAAATGTTTGTCTAGTGTTTGTTCATTTGTCTTGGCTAAAAGACACATGCTAGGAACCATTTTTTCTTCCCGTAAGCTTTTTGTTTTGGGAGCTAATGAAATATTACAAGTCAAATCAATATTTTGTGTCCAATTATTTACATATGCAGGAAATAGCTGTGTAATAAGTGGGATAATGTACATTTATCTAGGTGTTATCGCAAAACGAACCCCTTCAGGGTGATACAACCCTGATCACCGCTTCAGGGTAAACCCTCTGTCAGGAGCCCTCTGGCTGAATGTACATTATTCCTTATGTAAGAGGTTGCACACAGAAACAATCAGGAGCACAGAAACTTGTTTTGACATGCTGCCTTCTGTGAATTTTATTTTTTTATTTTATTTCAAAATGGCGTCTCTACTGAAACAAAACAAAACGTTTTTTTGGTGACATCTGACATGGTGTTAATGTCACTGTTTTTGAAATATAATTAATTCAAATAAATGTAATTTTGCTGCTCTACTTTTTTTTTTTACTGCAAACTTACAGTAAACGACAGCTTTAAATTGTCCGTGCTGACAACAGATCATTGTATAATTGGCATAATCACATCTGGTGTCCATTAAAGTCAAAGAACCACCTGATGTAAATTATATAAAATTTCTAAACCTGAAGGTTAACCCTGTTGCTGAAAGCCTTCACCAATGGAATCATTCTAGCTTGGGCAGCTAATGTGAATGCGGATACTGTATACAGGCCGTGTCTTAAGTGAATGTAAGCAGGTGAGACAAAAATCAGATATGTCAAAAGATTGTATCTGTGCATTGAGCCTTTTAAGTAAATGCCAGCAAAATTAGAGTCGTCTTGTTATACAAGTGATTTTCTGTGAAACTGTTGCCACAGCTTGCAGTTGCAGTTGACCAAAGTCGTGCAGTGTATTCCAGCCTTAATTGCGCATTATTTCTTGAGAAATATATTATAAAATAAGTCACAATATGGATTTTGAGCTGTAATGAGTGTTGTTTGTGCGAGCTGGAAGGTTTGCAGTAAGTGGATTCTCTTCGGTAAGTTTCACCCATAGGCAGCATCCATCATCTAAAAGAAACTTGGGCTAATTCGTCGTCATGGCAACGATAAAAGCCTCTATAAATAGAAATGTCGCACAGGGGGTTGATGCAGGAGGAAGGAAATTACAGAATTACAGGTAGAGCAGAAAAGTCTCCTCTCAGAAAAAGTTTCGTTTGCTTTGCATTTTTGGGTTCATTCTCTCTCTACAACCCCTCCAAAACACTTGGTCCTTCTCCCTCTGACGTTCAGTTAGCTCTCTAATCCTCCCTAAAACCCTCAGTGTCTGTGTTCGCCATGAATACTTGAGCACTAGTCTAATGAAGTGGTAAATTAATCATTGTCCTTGGCACCGGCAATCCCCCGTGCCCCTAGCCTAAATTCACAGTTACTCTCAGAAGAGCCTGACAGTGTTTCCCCTGACCAATCCCATTACACACTGCTAAGAATTACAGCGGAGCCATCTGAAGGAGGTACCACAGGGATGGGTCGGTTAGTTTTTTATTTTATTTTTTTTTTCACTTCTTTATTTATTTGATGGTAAACCATTTTCTGGAAAGTCATTTTAAAGTTACTTCTGCCATATATATTTCATAGGGAAATGTATTAAAAATCCAGATTCTGTCAGTGCATAAAGGCATCGCCATCTGCAGCGCCTTGTGCCGGAGGGAGTGAATATTTCAGAGTTGAATTTTAAGTGGCACACAAGAGTATCGGTGTGATTGGAAACTAGCGAGAGAGTATCAAGGGCACTCTGTTTCTCCCTCGCGCTGCCCGCTGGACGTCTAAGACACAGTTTGACTTCATTTGTCTGACTGACTCAGGGAATAATATTGATTCTCTGAGCTTCAGTTGATCAGATCTGCATCTCATGGTAACTCCCCACTTATTGTGTCCTTTGTCTCGCGATGTCGATATTGTTGCTAGGGATATGAATTTTAAATATGTCCAGACAAATGCTTAATATGAGTTTAAGTGATTTATTTTTTCTTTTCCTTTCACTGTTTAGTTTGTTGAAGGGAGAAAATATGCTGGCTGATAAAATTCTCCACTCATTCAATTACACAGACATTATATGTACAATATTAGGCAGATTTCAGAAACTGATTGAAATGAGCTAGGAATTGCGTAAACACACATTTGCGCACTTCAGTGGATATTGATTCAGATTATCGTTGATAGTTTCTTCATATGGGCACTTTTAACTGATGTCGAGGTACTCACTAGATAAACAGAACAACACTATACAAAGAGATTCTAGTATGTGATTCTCTTAGTCAAGGGTCGATCTTGCAGTCTTCATAAACTTACTGTATTAAGTTTACATAATAATATAGAAGTCATTACTTAAGTCAAGACGTTTTATCCAACAGAGATTTAGATTTATATCAATTGACGTTTTATTTTGTGTCTTCCTGGACACTTTTTTTTTTTTCTTTTTTCTTATGTTACTGTCTTTATTTTGCCACGCAGAATTCTTCCACAATTCAGAGTAACAAGTCAAATAACACAAATTTAAGTATGGAAATTATGTCGTGACCAAAACAGGAAAACAAAACAAAACAAAAAATCTTAACCAGGGGTCTGAGGCCTACTGTAGGGGGCATCATAAACAAACCAAAAAATAAATTAATGTTATTCTGTAATATCTTATAAATACATTAATATCTATAATATATTTTACAATATGATTCAAATTTTAGTTA
This sequence comes from Tor tambroides, assembly GCA_021397915.2. NCBI lineage: Eukaryota > Metazoa > Chordata > Actinopteri > Cypriniformes > Cyprinidae > Tor > Tor tambroides. Next base: position 229 of record JAFVLL020006220.1, on the reverse strand, counting down.
ACTTTTTTTTAGTGCTGTCAAAGTTAACGCGTTAATAACGCGTTAACGCAAATTAATTTTAACGGCACTAATATTTTTAACGCGGGATTAACGCAGCGCGTATTTTCTGTTTGACCCGTGGCCCAACCCGTAGATGGAGAAATGGAGATGCACAGTGTTGCCAACTTAGCAACAGTGCAGACCCCTTTAGCGACTTTTTTCCCTTCAAAAAAGCGCCCAGACCTTATTT